>LPNX010953251.1:28122-40694 GCA_001517045.1 Pseudotsuga menziesii
TCCCAGTTGATTTCTTTGTTTAATTTTTTATTGTCGCTTTGTCGGATTGCTGCAGCTGTAGTTTTTTTATGAGTGCAGTTTGTCATCCTGCAACCTGCATCCCGCAAAATGCGCAATGCAGAATGCAAGAAGTAGTTTGATTTAAGATTTTTTGTTGTGTGTTTCCATAACACACAATTTGTGGGATTGAGGATTGTGGAAACACACAACAAAAAAATCTTAAATCAAACTACTTACCACACAATTGCGGAATGTAGGTTGTATGATGGTCCATATAATTAAAATCTCGCGTTATGATCCTGTTTTCCGCAAGATTTAGTCCCGACTGTTTATTTATCATGATCCTACAATCTAAATTCGAACCGCAATATATATATATATAAGTAGGTTCTTTATATTTTCTTTACCATTTTTACTGTTACAAATTAATTTACTACAAGAGTTTTCACTGTGATTTTTTACTAGAGAACGTTTTTACAGTCCCAGTTGATTTCAGGTTGGTTTTTTACTCTTTTCTTTGTTTAATTGTTTACTATCACTTTGTTTGAATTAGTCTTGAATTCTTGCTTATGCGCTTAAACAAAATTTTTCAATTTGAAGAATGGCTTGAACCGCTCGCTGCAAAAGCACCCACAAAGACATGCTGACAAAAGACCCAAACTTTGGCTTTTTCTCTGACACTAGTGGTAGAGTCACTTAAACTTACCAAATTGACTGGTCTAGAATCTACTCAATTTTTCATAATGTAAACCTCTCAGACATTCAAAACAACTAGTCGGATTATCAGAAAATTAGGGACTTTGGTCTACATGCGATCATTTCCAGACCCTCTATCCTCCCTTACACTAACCCAATTAAATGGATTTTGGACAACACAAACCCTAGAGACCAGTCCTTTAATGATAACGCATGGTCACAGTTGGCCACTTTTTGTCCTGAGGTGTTTATCAAAGCTTAGGGTCTTAAACCAGCTATACAACCCATCAACCTAGAGTTCACCCAATCCTCAAAAACTAGGTACAATTTTAATGAAATGCTAAAATCCTGGATGAATGAACCTAATAATTTCTCGCCGAGGCCTGACGAACTATACCCTATCACCTGGTTTAGGGAACCTTATTCTTTATTTATAGCCATGTTATGCAAGCTTTATGGTCTTCCCAATTGCTCTATTTTTAAAGTTGCATGGGCTCTAGTGGCCCATCACGTCCTAACTACTTGTGATTCTTTGCCATGGGCTTCTATCTTGTCGCCGGAGCTTAAAACGACCATCCACACTCGTTCCACTTTTCCTACTGGGGTAACCCCATCATCCTCATTATCCTTGTTGTATCACTCTTTGGTCTCACCACCTGTTTCCATACCAATCATCCTAGATCAACATCCCATTCCTCCATCCACTATTGCAGGACCCCAATATTTCACTATCCCTCTGCACTTACCCTCATTTTTTTTTTCATCTTATGCTATTCCTAAGAGGGTTATATTACCTTCATCATCACTCTCAGCCATTAACATTGGTATTCCACTATTTGGATCCTGTACTCAAACCCTTTCTCCAATCTTCAAACCCAAAAATGATCAAAGCCTCTCCTCTCCCTTCCCTACTTCCCACATTACCATGCCTATGCCACATCCCACCATTACTTAGAAATCCTCACTGGTTTCAACAGTGAGTGGAACTTCTTCATTTACTCAATCAGTGGATGAGTTTGATGAAGACAATGTAGTCCCTCTTGGAGATTACTATTATAGCAGGTCATCCAAGGCAGTGATAAGGAAAGGAAAAAAGAGAAGTAAGAATCATGCTGATTTGTATGCACCTATCACCAATCAAATAATTTGGACCCAACAATCTGGTGACCCTCAAATTGATGCAATGGATTCAACCACAGTTTTGGGTGCTTTCACAGGCACCAACCTTAGTGTAGTTCTCACATAGAACAAGGAGTTTGACAAAAGTAAAGAAGAAATGAAGAGGCTAGAGGAAGAACTAGATGCGGTCAAGAGAGAGCATAAAAATCACGTGGAAAATATGGAGAAATCATATGAAGACAAGTTTAAAGAGTTACAGCTCAAAAATTCATCTCTCTAGGATGAATTGCAGAATGAAAAAACTACAAATACCACTAATATCCAAAGGATAGCCTTTCTGGTAAAACTGTTTGAAGATGCAACTGCAAGTGCGGCTTCCTCTGCATTCTTTAGGTTCTCTCAGCAAGAGTTTCAAGATTTGGCTATCCAGGTCAATCAACACCATCATGATTTAATAACTGAAATGTTTACGACCTTGGATGACATTTTTGAGACTTATGTTTCTTTTGAAAAAATATCTATCACCTTGGAGGAACAGAAAACCAAGAGACAACAGGCCTCCAAAGCTTATGATGATATTTTAGATTGGAAAAGGTATATGAAAGACAAGCCACAAGGTACCACCACCCTCAATAGTGAATAAGGTTAGAACTGTTATGTGTGCTTGGCTTGATTTGAATTATATGATTGAAGAGTCCATCTAGAAAGCACAAGCAATTTGCGGGAGACGATGGTATGCAGTTGATAGCATCATGGAGATAATACACTTCCATACCATGCAGCTGATTGAGAATGCTTGTCCTCCGAAGCTAATGATCGAGAAAGTGGAACATAAATATGAAGAAACTAAGGAAAAGATTAAAGGACTTGATCATATCAGCATCATAGATGTGGACCAGTTGATAAGGCAACCACTTACTATACAAGGCAAGATCCACATTTTCATCTGCCTTTGGCATAAGTTAGCCAAAAATGAAATGGAGACCTTTAGGTGCGATGTTCAACTTGGGTTTGAATCTGCCAATTACCCAAACATAGAAGAATTGTTGCAGATCTGGAGGAGGTGGCAAGATTTTCTTGGTCAATAGTTCTATATGGATTTTATGATCCCAGTTTCATGGGGATTCAATCTTTTGTAATAATTATTTGAAGGGTACATTTCTCATTGACTAAGGGGGGAATTTCTAGAGGGAGAAATCAACACAAAGGATTGAAGATACTCTGTTTAACACATAGTTTGTAATTTTTTGTAGATCTTTATTAATACAACTATGTTATTCTTAAATCTATTTCTGTTTATTTAGTCAAGTTTATTTGATAATATTGATTCTCCTTTGCAGATTTATAAGCACTGATTTGGACAGTTCTGGTTTTTCTGTACTTATGATCTATGCATCTATTTTAAAATGAATTTACTTAGTTAAAACTTTTATCTATTTCTGCAAATGATTCTACAACAAATACTATAATCAATCTTTATTTTTCAATTGACATTTTAGATACAAGTTAATCTTGAATGTTCTGAATACTTGATCAATTTTAATTGATCAATAGTAATTTGAAATGATAAGTTATTAAATCTCTTTCATGTTTCTGTTAAATTGATAGACATACTTATCTGTTTTCTAATTTCCGTATTCTGCAATGCAGAAAGTAGAACTTTTTTTTTTTTGGTAAATAAAACATTATATTACTATACAGGGTCCATATTACAAAGCAGAGAGACAACTATGGCCGATCCCAAAACGGGGGTTCCTTAGTCCAGGCCAGTGGCCACCCAACTTGGACTTGAGAGTTTCCATATCCTGTTTCTCCCTCCGTTCTTCCCATTTCTGTGATATATCCAACACCTATTACATGGAATCCCCACCCACAAAAAAGGCATGTTGAAAATTTTATCACCATCTATTCCACAGATAGAAAAATACTGATGGGGCCTAGCCCAATTATACATAAAAATACTGAGACACATAATCAAAAAAGGAGAAATATGTAGAGCAGCTGAGCCTGAGAAGAAGGAAAAAACCAACCTAACAGAGGGGGTGAAACTGGGAGGAGGCACACGGGTTGCCAGAGGGGCTGGAAGTCCAGCGAGGAGCTACAGCTGGGGGACTTCCGGCCACCAGGGGCTGCATACCCGAGATCGAAGATGACAATGGCAGCATGGGACCAGTTCATCTTCGGGACTCCTCAGTAACTCCAGGGCTGTCCTGAACGCAGCGACCAACCTTCTCCTGAGGCCTGGCTGTCTCCATCGCACGGTGATCCGCTGGATGAAAAGGAAAACCCATACAAGCAGCAAGAACATCCAGCTTGTGATGCATGGTGTGGCACTCCGCATTATGTTCTTTCCAGAAAGGGATTGGCTCCTCATCCCCCTCCTGTTTGGCTTCCCGGAGCGAGGCAGAGTACCCGAATAGGCGAACAGTCACCCATTAGGTCAGAATCATTCGGTCATACACTGAGGCTCGACCAGCTGTGGAACCCGGGTCTAAGACCCAATCGACAACCTCTTCGCGCAAGTCCTCCCTTGGAAAAGCCTTCGCTTCCGCCCAGAGCCCATCCACCACCTTATCGACCTCCAGGTGAATTCTTAACAGGACGTGCTCCTTGTAATGGTCTGCCTCTTCCTGGGCAAGAATCTGCTCGCTCGTCGCCTGACGAGTCTGGCGTTTGGACGAATTTCCAGTGATCCGCTTTAGACCAAGGGCGGTAACCTTCTCTTTAGCCTTCCTAGAATGCCAATTGGGGGGCATTGCAAGGAGGTCTAGGGACAAGGGCAACCACATAGAGCAGCAATGGGGCCGTTTAGCAAATCCAAGCTCAACCGCTCCTGTCCAAATAGAGGGCAAAGTCACAGATCGACTAATTTTGGCGAAATCCTCAAAGGAAACGTGAGCCTGGGAGTCGGGCTTTAATAGGGGGTCGACCAAGAGACCGTACTCATCCCTGCAGGGAGATGGCATCATGGCCATCATGTTTCCGTGAGCGTCTGTCCTGGGCTGATTATTCCTGCCCAAAAAATTATCTCTGCTATCAGAGCCGAGTGTGGGACATCTAATGCCAGCATGTGAAATAATGAGGATGGCCCTGACCCTGTACCAGCAGATCCAATCGCCACCTATTTTCTTCTGCATTAGGACTGATGCATGCTGGCGTGCTCGCGCCTCCTTGTGCCACCTGATCTTTCATCCGGTCGAGCCTCCACCTGGGTGGTCCCATTTAAATCCGTGATGGCCAAGTGACGACATTGCTGGGCCCATCCTTCTTCGGCGAAAACATCAAGACGGTCACATCGGAGGCCAACTCTGCATTCCACCCCGGCATTTGCCAAGCAGTCGGCCACCTTGTTCACTTCACGCATGACGTGGAGAAAGGAAGTGGCAGGATGTGCTCGGAGGAGGACACATAAACATTCCAGCCTATAGGCAAGATGCCAACTCGGTGAAAATTTTTTGGTTCTTTGTCCGCTCCTCAGCCGATTGGCCGCTGCGACTAAGACACTGGAATAGCCCTCAACTATCGCAGGGAGGAGACTCCACCTGATCAGCATTTCCATTCCGCGAAGGAGGCCTTCCAGTTCGACTGAGTTGTTGGTATCCTCCCGCATAGATCCCATGAACAAAATTCTGATTCGACCTTCATGGTCACGAACCAGGCCTCCGAACCCTGCTTGGCCCAGATTACCGCGAGAGGCACCATCAAATTTTAGTTTGAAAACGCCTGGGGGAGGAGCCTTCCAGGAGGAGGGGTTGGAAGGGGTGCACCGTTTGTCACGAAGGCTCAGAGATTTGATAATAGGTTTGATCAGGCCCCAATTTTCTGCCACATGAAGCTCCGCTCTCGGGAAGACCTTGTCCTGATCTATCCACTGCATGCACTTGATGGAGGAGAGCACATTTTCTTGCACTATGCTCCAGATTACCTCTGAGCTTTTACATTGTCCCCGAAAGATCCTCGCATTTCTCTCTTTCCATATGCACCACATGGTCATGCCTGGAAAGGCGTTCCATATGGTTCTGAGAATGGCATTAGTGAAAGCACGCTGGTTCTAGTATTTGATAATTTGGGATGGGAGACCTCGGATCCGATCACTCCTTCTGAACATCAACGCCCCCTTATCCCAAATTGTAGTTGCAAAGGGGAAACTATCCAGGATATGTCACATCGTATCCTCTGCCTGTAGGCACAAGAAGCACTGGGATGGGCCAACTATTCCCCATTTTCGAAGGTTATCACCGGTGAGGATTCTTCTTCTGACAACCAACCAAACGAACATGGCCACCTTGGGCCAAAGGTTGGCTTCCCAGATCTTCCTCCAGATGTCTTCCTTCTCCTCATTCCTTGTCATGCTGATGCCGTAGGCCTCTTTGACGCTGAATGAGCCTTTTGGAGAGTACCCCCACCGTAAAATATCAGCTCCCTCCTGAGATTTGAGACAGCGTTTACTAATTTCTTCCAGGAAGGCTGCCCAATCGTCTTCAATCATTCGGTTAGGCTTAGTGGATAAATCCCATCTTTGGAAGTCATATTGAGGGCCCAGGAGCCCAAACTGGTTCACCAGAGTCCGACCCCGCCCATGCTCCTATTGCTTGATGTGGATCCATCTAGGATTTCTTCCCAGGATTGGGAACTGATTCCAAGCGTCTTCCCAAAACTTCGCGCAGTTGCCACTTCTGATTTCCCAGAAATTGTGTTCTTAGATTATAGCTCTTTTAGCTAAAGCTTTTAACCATATGGAAGAGCCATTGGGATTCTCATTATAGCGGATCAAGGCATGGCTAGGCCTGCCCCTCGCATATTTGACATTCCATAATTTGGCCCAGGGTTTCGAGGAGTGGGAGACCCATCGCCACCAAATCTTGGCCCCTAGAGTCTCTGACATTATTTCTGGGTCCCTTAAACCGAGACCACCCTGGTCCTTAGGTTTACAGACATCCTCCCAGCTTACCAGAGCGAATCTGGTCTTCTCCCCACTCGACCCCCAGAGGAAATTTCGTTGAATGCTGCGGATTTGCTTGAGGATGGATTTCGGGGCAGCTAAAATCGAGAAGAGGTAGGTCGGCATGGCCTGAAGGATCGATTTGATCAGGATCACTCTACTGGGAAAGTTAAGGGCATGAAGGACCCAATTGGATAGTCTTTGCTTTAATTTATCCAGGAATTCCTGCCAATCTGTTGTTTTTGGCCGCTCGAGCCCCATAGGGATGCCCAGGTATTTGGTTGGGAAACTCCCTCTGGAGAAGCCTAAGACTCTCAAAATACCTCTCTGGGAGGCCGTAGGAGTATTGACAAAGAACACCTGGGATTTATTGGGGTTAATTGCCAGGCCTGAGGCCTTCTCAAAGAGATCCAAGCATTTTTTGAAGCCTCTGGCTTCTTGGACTGAAGGGTGCCCCATGAGCATGGTGTCATCCACAAATTGTTGGTGGGTCTGAGGAGGAAACCCCTCCTAAAATTTCACTCCTCGGATCGCCCCGCGGCTGATCTGGTCAGCAATTAGATGACTTAGGCCCTCCGCCATGAGAATGAATAAAAAGGGGGACAGAGGGTCCCCTTGGCGAATGCCCCTAGAGGAATGGAAGGACGAAGTTGGTGATCCACCCACCCCGGAGAGAATCCATAAGCCCCCAGCATTTTCTCCATATACTGCCAGTTGATTTTGTCGTAGGCTTTAGCGATGTCCAATTTGATCATCATTCCGGGAATTTTGGAACTCTTAAGCGAGTGCAAAACTTCATGAACCAGAACCACTCCATCCAAGATTTGTCTTCCCTCCACGAAGCCCGATTGCTCTGGGCTTATGAGCACTGGGAGGAGGGGCTTGAGTCTGTTAGCAATGACTTTGGATATGATCTTGTATATGACATTGCATAAATCTATGGGCCTAAATTTATCTGGGGACGACGCACCTATTTCTTTCGGGATGAGAGTGAGAAAGGTGGCTTTGAATGCCCTCAGGACTCCTTTCTTTAGTCTGGATTCTACAACGATGGCCAGAACCTCCTCCTTAATTAGGTCCCAGAAGAGATGAAAGAAATTAGAGGTGAACCCATCCCGTCTTGGAGATTTTCCCAGGGCCATTTGGTTAACTGCCTCCTCTACTTCCTGCATCTCTATAGGATGAACCAGCATTTCGTTGTTTTCAGCATTGACCATGTGGGGAATTAAGCTGGTGATTTGTTCGATCTCCATGCCTCTATCGCCCACCTCTTCCCTAACGATCTCTGAGAAGTACTGAGTGAGTTCAGATTCTATCTCCCTCCTGGTGTCCACTCTATCCCCATTCCTGGTTTTAAGGGTCTGAATTCTAGAGCTGTTCCTGTTTTGGATCATCGAGTTGTGAAAGAATTTCATGTTTCTCTCACCTTCCTTCAGCCATTTCACTCTAGCCTTCTGCTACCAGTAGAGACCCTCTTGTCTCTCTCGGGTGCCAAGTTGTTCCAAGAGATCCCTTTCTGTTCTTTTCATCTCCTCACTCCACCCAGTTTCCATGCCTTGCCTGTTGATGAGGTCCAGCTCCATTAGCGGTTGTTTCTTATCCTCGAAGATGTTTTCGAACTCTTCCCGATTCCACTTGCGGATTTTTGCCTTCAAAGCTTTTAGTTTTTGCTGGAATTGGAACATAATGGTGCCTGGAGGGGGGGCAAACTCCTGCCACTATTGACCTACCAGGTCCTTGAAGTCCTTGTGTTCCATCCAGAAGCTTTCAAATCTAAAGGGTTTCCCTCTGGGAGACCCAGTCCCATCCCAATGGAGACTGATGGGCCAGTGATATGAACCATTTGCCGGAAGGACAGCAGCCATAACATCTCCCGTACTGTGCAAGATATTTTCTAAAACCAAGAAACAGTCCAGCCGAGAAGCAACCAAGTACTCGCCTCCTCTCTTGTTATTCCACGTGAACCACCCATTTCCCATTTCCACATCGACCAGTGGACCTCAAGCCAGACATTCCCTGAATGCCTCCTAAAAATTATCCAGAGTGCGTCGACCCCCCTTCTTCTCCTCTAGGTTGGCGATGAGGTTGAAATATCCTCCAAGAACCCAAGGCTCCCGCCCCACGAGGCCCTGAATCCATTGGAGGAAGCCCAAAAAGGATTGTTTAGCCTGGAAGCTGCTAGGCCCATAGATATTTCCAGTCATGCCTCTCACTCCCGAGTCTGGAAAGCAAAAGTCCGCTATGAGGAAAAATTGTTGGCTCTCCAGTTGGAAAGTTCCACCAGTCGAGGGTGCCATAGGATAGCAATGCCTCCGGATTGTCCTGCTGTGTCAATAGCCATAACCTGGCTTCCCTTCCATATCTTGTCTTTGATTTTCTGCATATGCTCAAAATTGCATTTGGTTTCCTGAAGAAACAAGATGTATGGGTATTCCTGTCTCACTTTTCGGTTTAGAGTCTTCCACTTCCTAGGGTTACAACACCCTCTGATATTCCATGAGATGAGCTTCATTGACAAAACTTTTTGGCTTCAGAGAAGGCCACTTGGATCGTAGGATACTGTCCAGATTCAATCAGCCTAACTGCCACTATTCGCTGCTTGTTGGTCTTCCATCCTCGGTGCATTTCCTCTTCAGGGGATTTCCGCTTGCTACCCTTTTGGGTGTTTGCGTCGATTCCCAAACATTTCACCGCACCCGTTTTGATAATGGCTTCCTGGAGAAATTCTAGTTGGTGGCGGGAAACATATCCTTTCTCCTTCTTTTTGCATTCTTCCTCTATGGCATCCAGGTCCAGTTCCCCCAGCTCCATGTCTTCCCCCTCTTCCTCCTCCACTCCTTCCATCTGTTGGGCATCCTTTGGCTCTGAGTCAGGAGGATGATTCTCTGGCTAGGCTTCCGATTGGGAACGAGGTTGCGTCCCTTCTTCCTCCTCTACTGACTCTAGGACTTCAAACGCGTTCCCTTGGGGTTTCTCATGGGCCACCGAGTCTGAGCGATCCGGATTTTTCCCACTGCCCTTGCCGCGTCGCTTCGACTTAACCGATGTGAACCCATCTTCCGCAGCCGTAGAGGAAGGAGCGGGGGCCGAGGAGCTCGTCTTGGAGGGGATGTTTGGGCAGTTTCTCCCAAAGTGGCCATATTCATGACAGAGCCGGCATATAAAAGGGAGCTGCTCATAGTCGATGGGTTGAATCCATTCCTCGTCTTCCCAGTTTAAGCTGATAGCTTCCGGCAGTTCCCGAGACAGGTCCGTGTACACACAGATCCTGGCAAAAGCTGTGTATCATTGGAGCCTTGTTTGTTCTGCAACCTTTATGAATTCTCCCATACTATTTTCGATGTCCCGGAGGGTTTCAAGGTCCCAATACTCTCCCGGGAGGGAGAAAAGGAGGATCCAAACTGGGGAAACCATTATGTCTTCCGTTTCGGGGTTGAAGCACTCCTTCCACGGCTGCAGAAAGAGACCCGCCGAGAAGAAGAAATATGGGCCCCCTTCCAGGATTCTGTCTCTGTCTTCCTGGTTGAAGAAGATGATTGTGAAAAACCCTTTTGACCCCAACTGTAGGTCGTAGTGCCCCTTCGGTTTCCAAACCCCATTGATCCATTTAATCAGGTCTCTTTCCCTTGGCCATATCCCCACAAACTTCCCAATGAGAGCTTTTTCCTTCCATAGTCCTATCTTCTCCCTAACAGCCTCAGATTTGACTTGGATCAAGGGGATGGAGGCCGTTCGCGGGAAGCATCCCCCCATGTTTATTTGTTTTCCTTTCCGGGAGGTTGAAGACCCTCCCCCCACACCTTCATCGGTCCTGGGAAATTTCCTTGAGCTAGAAGGCCCATGGTCTTGCGAGGGCACTTCCAACCCTGGAGAAGCCATGGCCCCCTGAGGGAGGCCCACAATCCTGGCAGGGTGAACAACCCCTGGCCACACTTGACTGCCTAGCCGGCGGGCAAGGAGGAAGGTTAGATGCCTTCAAACCCTAGCCTGACATCCAACTTCACCTTCGCTGTATTGATCATCCACCTCTTTTAACTAGAAGAACATATTTCATCTCATCCCCCCTCTTCTAAGTAGTTGTTAACAAAATTCTTTATTTCCATGCGGAAAGTAGAACTTTGATATGAAAATAAAATGTGACAATTAATTTTGCAAATTGTGCATTTCGTACTGCGGAAATTGGAACTCCAAATGACAAAACACATTTTATTAAGTAAAATCAGCAGATCGTTCATTGATTTGCGGAAACACTAAATATTTTTACCCTCTCAGCATTTCTTTGCACCTATCGGTGCAAATGCTAGTAATTATTAAATATTACATACCACTTAATGACTAGAATTCAATATCATCGATATGCGTGTGCTTTAATTTATAGTCATCTTCCCATTTTCGAAAGATATCTATATCTAGTATATAATATGCATGTTATATTAACAAATCGAGGAAAAATATCGACCTCCAAGTTCTATGAGAAGAAAGTTTTATTTCATATGTTAGTATCTGTCTTTATTATGTATCACATATCATTTAGGTTTTGACCTTATATATTAATGCCCGTGGCATTGTAATGTAAACCTTAAAATGTTACAGTTCTATAGGTAGACTTACAGCTCTATCTAGCTAATCCTATAACCTGTTAAATGTTTTTAGAGAATCATTTATAAGTAGATATGTTAATAATATTTAGGCCTATAGGAGTTTATATCTTCACATTCTTTGGTGGAATACCATTTATGATTTTCCTAGATTGCAGGAGATTGAGACAAGTGTATTGTCTAGATTGATTCTATGATCATAATTCAAAATTTATAATGAACAATTATTAAAAAATTCAAAAATAACTCATGTGATAACTTAACTGTGTGGTAGTTGGAAAAGATTAAAAAATAACTCATGTGATAACTGCACCTAATGGCATGGTAATGTGTAGTGTGGAACTCCATCTAGTAGCTAGGAATGGAGCTAATGTGCACAAGGTTTAATGGAACTCCATTTTGCAATGGGACTTGAGCTAATGTGTAGTTATTGTCTCACAACTCATAATAAACTCCTCTCACCTCCTAATAAAATCTTGTGAACTTACTTAGTGGCATGGTAATGCACAATCCAAGTCAAAATCCATATAGAAGATGAGAGTCAAGCTAATGTGCATAAGGTTTAGTCAAAGTCCATTAGGAAGCTGGGAGTTGAGCTAATGTGTAGTTTGTGTAACAGTTGAACTCCTAATAAAATCCTCTGAACTCCTAATAAACTCCTCCAAACTTCTCACAAACTCCTCCATCTGGCAAGTACGATTCCAACTAATATACACTTGGCATGGCATGCCTACTAAACTCTCAATCTAGAAAACATATTAATATTATTAATATGATTATTGTTGTTACTTATTAGAAATCAATATTCCAAACCAACTGAAATTAATACATTTTTGAGATTCAATATTCCAAAACATTAGATCAAATAATAATATTTTTAATAAAAATCATACTCTGATAATGCATGCCTAGATAAGCCTAATTGAAATTTAAATTTTCAAAAATCTATATTTTAAACCAATGTACTAATCATTTTTTATTTAATAAAAATTACATGTATTCAATAATCAATTTTTATAAACCATCTTTATAATAAGTTATTTAAATTAAACCATCTTTATAATAAGTCATTTAAATTAAATCAAGTATAAATCTTATAACTTGAATAAGTAATGAAATGAGGAATAAGTAATATCAACATCTCATAAGTGTTTTAAAATTCCATAGCTGCAATCCACCACGATTCCAAGTTGTTTGGATTATTTCAACTTAAAACT
>LPNX010953251.1:40789-154511 GCA_001517045.1 Pseudotsuga menziesii
TTTATAAAATTGTAATAGATTTTTTTTGTAACTCCATGTAACTTTAAGTTAGATACTAAATATTACACATACAAATTAAGAAATCTTGTTTTAAAAAGTGTGATATTATAAAGTTAATTATTTAATTTTAATAGTTATTTCATAAGTATATATTTGGAATATTTCTAAATAATTTTATAATTCTCATACATATCATCTAATAATATAAGAAATCATAGTTTTAATCAATTTGATATTATAAATTAAAAAATACAATTTTAATAGCTATGCTATAAATCTCTATATAAATATATTTATATTTATAAATCTATATATAAACATATTTATATAGAGATTTATCATACAAGATAGTGTATATATATTCTTAACATAAGGAAGCATTATACATGTGGAAACGTGTAGTAAATATTTAAGATTAGATAACAATTAATTAATTGTGAATGAAGATTTATATTATAAGATGTGTTGATTTTTGTTAATAATTTTGCATTGATTTTTCATTTATTATGATGCAAAATATTTATGTCATAGACGTTTTTCTTTAAAATTTGCTTTGAAATCACTTTTCCTTTCGTCGTCACTCTAACCAATAGTAATTCACTATTTGTTAACTTGTCACTATTTGTTAACTTGTTATTGGTCAATTTCCAATCAAAACTGCCATGATTGTTGAAGTTTTATGATGTTGCAGTTGCGTGCTCAGGAGTCCACGTGTTCAGGAGGTTCCAAACAAACACCCAGAAGTGACTCCTCATCACTCACTATCTTCTCTGCAATAAATTCCCGAGTGAAATAAAATCGTTGGATTTGTTACTGGTGCTTTCAACAAGCCTTTCAAGACCGTGGTTTCAATTCTCATTAGAATATTGATTTATCTCCTTAAAATAAACACCTTCTAAGGCTTCATGAACCCTGTAATGGTTTGTCCTGGTATAAACACAATATTTTTTTTCAAAGTTATTGTTATTTACCTTCTTGGAAACAAGTCGCACTGTGTTTATTTGTACCTTCTTTGAAGCCATTGTTAACATGGCGATTGCAAACACTTCGCTTCTACTTTCTGGCGAACAAGGGTGCTAATTTTATTTTTCAAAGCAACGGGCCAAGGGTTCGACCATGCATCTCTCCCTTTCAACCAATCTCGCTATGAGAATGCTCCAGGAAAGGTACTCTCTATCGTTTCATTTAAAGAATGAAAATTTCACGCCTTACGCATGCTTCCAGATGCTCCAGGTTTCTTGATTTTTATTTGTATTATGATATATAAAGCCGACATATATATGGAGATATATATCAGCCATGTTATAAAAGGGGCAGGTTCTGAACTTGTGTGGACTAAGCCGACATATATATGGAGATACACATCTTAAATTAATGTGGTATATACTTGTACAAAGGTTTCAAATAAGGGGCAAGGTTTGGAAAACGAGTGAGAAATAATTTGGATCGAATTCCTCGCAACTTCAATCATTTGAAGGGCCCAATAATGATAACATTTCAATGCTAAAATGCATCCCAGTCACTCCTAAGTGATTGTGAGGGATTTGGAAATATTTATGGTTGATTTTGCAACTTGGGAGATGGCTTTAAAGAGCCATATTGTTTTAGAACAAGGCCCCTCTAAAGCCTCCTAAGGGTTAGATACATGTAGAATATCGAAATTGCGGTTTTCTTAGTTTTCTAGACATGGAGTACATATCTCATAGCTCTGTGGGCATATATGTTTTGACTCTGGTTTGGGAATTTAGGTTTTGTAGGGTTTGAATGCATGTATTGACTGCTATTAAAGATGTCTTCAGAAGTATTATCCAAAATTTAAAATACGGCATCAGAAGTATTTGACGCGAGGAAGTTTAGGTGACTATTCTCAAAAAACGTGGGGAAGATTGAATTTCAAAAGCAGTTAGGTGGAAGCGTCGATATGATGGCGACCATTTCTTTCAATTCCTCTCTCATAATGTTAAGAAGCATGGGTTGTAACAAATATTGTTCCTTGATAACAATGGAAGGGAATCCAAAAATGATGAAATCACATTCAAGAAGGAGATCCATGTAAGATCTTGTAAGCCCTTTGTTTCCTATTTAAGTAAAACCTATCCTTTCAGTTCTTCGTTTATTTATATTCTTCGGTCATTTGTGCTCACAAGATAGGGTTGTTTCATCCTTGCAAAATAGTCATCCAATTTTTGTTCCAACCATTTCGTTTCCATGAATTATTGTGATTTTGAAATAGTATTGTATCACGTTTTCATTCCATGATCTTTATATAACCATATTGTAAGGTATCAAACTTGTACCTAGACCTATTCCTCTACCATTCATGAAGGAATAATATTTTTTTGTCTGCGTGGTCTATTTTTTGGAGGACTTATATTTTTTGTGTGCATATTCTATTTTCTGGCATTCATAGGGTCAGTTTTTTTAGGTATCACTTAGAATTTGCAGATTTTATTAATATATTTTTATATACTTATTCATAAAATGTGCCTTTGGTATTAGTATACATTATATGGAAAAGAAATAGAATCCTTCCTTTTCATTCCTATTTGAAATTATTTTGATTAACCTTAGATTTTGAATCATAACCATTAATAATGTTGTCACGGTAGTAGGATGCATTTTTGCTACTCATGTGGATTCGTGTTCCCTATCTTGTTGGTAAGATTATATATGAAGTTTGATGTTTTACAAAAGTTTCTATTAAAGTGGATAATAAGATGTTTACCATGTTATCTTGTGCATGATAGTATTTCTTTCATGGCTCTGTCGAATGAGCCTTTTCCTCTTTATGTGTATTGCATTTAGGCTCATGTGTTTCCTACGACTCCTTCATTTCGAAGATTATCATATACATTTTCATGAGACCCCCAAGGTTTCTTTCATCTTAAAGGAGTATATGTGCATTATTCAACAACTTTCTATTATCAGTTACCAATTTCGTGTCTTTATTCTCTCTTCAGTGGTTGCAATCATTGTTAGACAGTTTGTATCACTTTTTACAACAACATCTTCATCAATAGATTTTTTTTAAAAGAAGGACCTCTGTTTTGAATTTCTTAATCTGATTCATAGGCATAATAGGAAGAATTCATAGATTATGGTGTGAACATTAATTCCTCTTGAAATTATGGCGTTACAGAGAAGAAAGATTGATCAAGATTGTAGTAGGCCAACTCCAATGAAGAAACAATGCTTCTTTCAACTCACATGATTGGTTTTGTGATTCTCGGGGTTCTATAGGATTTAAGATCTCTTCCTGCCTCACTCAACAAAGAAAAGGATGATGAGGTAGTTCCTGATAGATATCATGACAGCATTGTGATTATAATTAGGAGTCTAAGTTCAACTAATGAACATATATAGAAAGAACTGAGTCTCTACAACAATATGATATAAAATCACCCATCTTCATTATTTATTATATCTACATCTCCTAGTACAGAGAGAACATGCTTTTGCAAAAAGGTCTAATGGTATAATTGTATAGTTTGGAGGGAAGCACCTTTGAATCTAGCTTTAGCTATAGAACAATACCTAAATGATTTTAAGCCCATGGCTACAAGCAAGGAAGGTCTTGTGTGAATTTGGGGAAGCTCTCCTGCTTCAATAGATGCTATGGAAGAAAGGGAGAAGTTCAATGTAATGTTAAATGAATTAAAAAATAAATCAACCTCAAGGTGGTTTTGATAAAAGTGATGAGGATGCATTAGCCATAGCAGGAAAGGATGGCTATCCCGTTCTTATGAAACCCTTATGTTTTAGGTGGTCATGCAATGGAAAATGTATGCAGTGATGAAAAATTGAGGAAATAGTTAACTACAACAAAAGTGGACCCTTAAAAGCCAGTACTTGTTGATAAATACATGGAATATTATTGAGATTCATGTAGATTCTTTTACATATTCTAATGGAAATGTGGTCATTGGTGGTATCATGGAGCACATTGAGAAAATAGGTGTGCATTTTGGTGATTTGATTTGTTCTATTATGTCATAAACAATATCACATACATGCTTGTCAATCATTTGGTCCTTGACATCTAAATTGGAAAATCAACTTGGAGTTTGTGGACTGATGAATTGCCAATATGAAATAATCCCTGTTGGTGAATTTTACCTTCTCGAAGCAAATCCCAAGGCATCATGAACAATACCTTTTGTCTCAAATTCAATTGTTCATCCTTTAACGAAGTATGTTTCTCTGATGATGTTAGGAAAATATCTTCGATGCTTGGTTTTACAAAGGAAGTTATTCCAAGTCATGTATATGGCAAGGAAGCAGTCCTTCCATTTCAAAAGTTTCAAGGTTGCAATGTGGTTCTTGGACTTGAAATGTGAAGCACTAGAGAAGTGATGGGTATAAACTGTAAATTTCCTATGACATTTTCCAATGCACAAATTGTGGCAAATAAAAAACTATCTCTTTCAAGTACAACATTTTTAGCTCAATGAATTTTAAAGAACTATGCTTCAATTATAGAAGCATTCACTTACACCCAAATACAATTATTGTTGGAATTAATATAAGGCCTAACCCTAGCAATATTGCATATTCTTAGATATGGTATGATTATTATCAGGATCATTGACATTATAATGATCCTAGGATGGACTTAAGATGGATTTATTTATTTAGGTAGTATTAACAAATGTACATGTAATGGTATACACAATACATCACAATAGTTGGTCATATGATGTTAATTTTGACAAGAAAATTATTTATATCAAGTAGAAGTTAGTATACTAATAAATATTCAATGTATGTTTTCCAACCAACATTTATATTTCCTATTGTGAATTTAGTGTGCATAGTATATAATGTTCAAGAAATATGTTTTCATGAAAAGCTAATATTGAAATTCTACCATTTTCCAATTCAAACATGGCTGAAAATATGGCCCCAAAAATATATTGTGATAAGATTAGTTAAAGCATGAAGTTGGTTCTGTTTATTTCAGATCATTGCTCTATTAAGAGTCACACCATTTCCTTACACAATTTTTATTTATGTTGTTGCAACAAATGTCAAGTATGGCCCATATTTTTTTGGGTAATTTGCTAGAATGGATCCAGAAGCCTTCATTGATATATACATGTGATAAATTATCTATTGTCTTACTAGCATAACTTTCATATGTACTTATCTTTTAGAAGTTAAAAATTCTTTTATATGTTTTGTGTGGGAACGCAAACCTTTTTTTTATGGGTTTGTCATTTACAGGCATAGAACTTGGTTGACAAGGATAATTCTCCATCTCACAAACACTTTGGATAAAACCAATCAACAAACTATTTTCCAAACTAATCTAAAATTCAACAAATGAAGTTCTTGAAAACATACCCCCTCCATTACCTCATGCAAGAGAACTTTTTTGCTTCTTTCTCTCAAGTTCTTAATGTTAAATGTGTTGATGGCCTGGAAACAGTAGTTACTCCATAACACCATGAAGAATGTTGGGCAAAACTATCTCTTGATGTTGCAACTCACCTTTCCATGTGTTACAAGAAATTTGACAATGATGTCATCAAGTCATTTAACTTAAGTCAATTTTAAGTATTTTGGCATCATAAAGTATTTTCTTCCATTGGTGTGCTCATTTCTCAATATTTATTAAAGAATTATTTAAGTGATATCGAGGATCTATATGAAGAGTAGGAAACATGCCTTAGCACAACCTTAAGAAAGGGGCCAAGAAAATATAGGAGATCTTGAATATGAACTAGGACCCCCCAATCATGGTTGTCCATGTGTGAATGTCCCATATAGTTCATACAGACCAAATGTATGGACTGAAATATATGAAGATAATAATTTTACACTAGACACTAGGCCCCAAATAAAATCTATAGTGCAAAAGAGTAAAGATATGCATCCCAGAAGGATCAATAGGTTTTGATATTGGAGACAAGGTAGAGTTTCTTTCACAATGAATTGGTATTTGAGGTTATTGGTTTAAGTGCATAGTGATAAGAAAACAACCACATCATCTAAAATTTCGCTATGAGGACACTCAAAATGACAATTGGAGATGTTGAGATTGGAGCTTCAACGACAAATGGGGTGAGTACATTTGTGTGCCAGTAATTAAGAAGTGTGCTTCACTCCTCATCACTCACTGTTTCATACATTGGTGGAATTTTTTTCTAGAAAATAATCTTAATGTGGAGACTTTAATAGAATTTTTGGTTTACTTGAAAGCCTTGTAAAGCTCAATTGTAATGGAGCTATAACCAAACTAAAAAATATATGCAATTGTATTTTTAGATAAATATTACTAAGTTTATTCTTTAGCCATTTTTCATTTAGTAGGGATTAATAAGTTTGAGGGTTGCAATAGAGCCTTTGGGAGTTCTATCCTTTTATATGGATTCTTTAGATAATTGTTTTAGTGTGCCTATGGTAATTGCATTGTGCCATTTTTCATATTGACATCTAGTATATCTTGATCTGATTCAATAATGGATCTAGATGATATGGTCAATCTCATTTCCATTCAATTCTAGGCATAATGATTATAATTGGGGACCTCAAATTAGATTTATTTTTCTCTTATTAACTTTGAGGTGTGTGAAGTATCATATTTTACTTTTGAAGGGATAAAGACTCAATTAGAGAATAGAGTCAATCAATGTATATATGAATAAGGAAAACCTACGTCAAGGACATTTTTTGACTCACTTTTATATTCTTTCAGAAAAATAAGAATTCTGTGAAAATTAATAGAATGGTAATGAAAACATTCCTTGGAAGGGTGGCTACATTGGAATTTAGGCTATATGAGAATGGAATTTGATGCCTTAGGGGATTCAATCTTTTTTGGTCCATACTTCAAAATTTCTCAACTATTATTTAATCCTTTCTCTACATATATATTAGCATTGTCATCTTACTTAGAACTGATTTTTCTATCATTGTATTTTTACTTATAATTGAATCTTTGTCCCACCATTGTCATTTTACTTAGTTGTTTCTATATTTGCAATACTGCATAGATTTACTGGGGACTTCCCTTTGGTAAATTCAGTGCATCGATGATTAGTATCTCTTAAACTAGAATGTTTATTGAAATTAACAAGGTTGAGGACAGTAGGACCATTTTTTGGTGATGTTGATATATGGTAATGAATAGCATTTCAATTACTTTGATTTTTCCTGTGCTGAGGTGCATTGAACATGTGTGAAACAAAGCTGCGTGAGAATATGCTATGTTCATGCATGTTCCTTTGAACTTGGAAAAAACGTCCTTGGACTGGGAAAGGAAAGCTCTACATTTTCCAGCGTAGGTTGGTTTGTTGTAAAATGAGAATATTTCATGAGGTCTTATTCAGTGCATAAAGTAAATTCATGAAAATTTTCAAATCACTATCAAAGTGTAGATATTCCCCCTTTTATACTCATGGTTTTTTATGTGTTTGGGATGGCGGTATGGCCATTTTACGTGGGGAATTTTGTCTAGAGTTCATTATCATATTTTTGCTTGGCCTTACCTCTGGTAGTCTACTTATCAAGGTCTTTAGCCACGAGGATGTGGTATTGAAAAAATTTGTCATCCTGAATGATTTTTCTGGAATTCTGGTGATGGTCAAATTGGAAGTATGTGTGGCATTGGAAATTTATCCTGTGGTTTTCATGACATCAAGAAATTACTTCTATGTGAAGAATAATTGAAGAGAATTGGGTCATTGAACACCACTTGTCAGTTTAATACTAGCCTTTAGTTTGACAATGATGTGTTGATTACTAGAGAAGACAATTTAGAGATTATATCACATGTTTATGTATGCTGCCCATTTGGGGGTTGTCTGATCAATATTAATATCTTAGGGGAGTTATTATTGGGTGAGTATGCATCTATTTTAGGAGGGACATTGATCATAAATGCAAGAAATTTATTTTTACAGAATAATTATTTCCTGAATACAACTGCATTGGGTGGAGCACCTCCCAAATGAGTGGAACACCACTTGGTATTGATGGTGCAGGGGGAGGTCATGGAGGAAGAGGTGCATGTTGCATTAATGGGATGGAAAGGATCCATAAAAGTTTTGGGGTGGATATGCTTATGCTTGTTCTACTCTTACTAAATCTTGGATTTATGGAAGCATGGGTGGGACAACAAGTAGGGAAGGTGAATTCGATGGTGGTGGGGGGGTGTGGGAATCTCAATATCATTGTAAAGATAATTTTGAATGTCAATAGATCTATTAGTGTCGATGAAGGAGATGGAGGACTGAAGGGTGGAGGAGGTTCAAGAGGGAGTATGATTCTTCATGTGCCTAAATTGTAAGTTCACTCTTTCAGGAGGGAGTATGATTCTTCATGTGCCTAAATTGTAAGTTCACTCTATCTTCTTTATGCCTGAATTGGGATTTCCTAAAGCAATATTCTTTGTATGCAAATTCCTTGCATTCTCGTGATTGTATATCTTCTAAACTATAAACATTATCCCTTAAGACTATTAAATGCAGGTTCCATACATATAACAACAATTACTAACTGGCCTTTATCCTCAATGAAGTTCCCCAACTTCCCACATACCTGAGGCTCCTTCAGGTCATACTCGAGAGAGTAATAAAAAAATTCGTCCCTACCTCAAAAAGGTTATATGAAATATTCTTCAGATTTGAAGGAACAAACCCAAGAAGCTATAACTCTTTCCAACCTCATTTTGAAAAATGGTTCAGTTGCAAATCCTATAAATTTTGTTTGTCGAATTTAAACTCCTTTAGAGATTTAGCTTGTTAGATCTAGAAATAAATTTATTCAAAGTTTTCAAACTTTAATTTGAGTTTTGTGATAATATGATGGAGATGAGAATCCATTTATATTCTTCTTATTTTGTAATATGAGGCTCCTTTTACATTTTTCTCTTTGTTTCAAATCTTACTTGCAATTGGTTTTGACATGAATGCTGGTGGAATCAAAATTGTACATGAGGGCCATCGGGGCCTTTTAAACCGTGATTAAGGATGGGATGTAGAGATGCATTAATTTAGCATATTCTTCAAACAATATTCATCAATCCCACACATCTAAGGGAGGATATTTGATATTTAATGGGAGTTGAGTCTTATCCGCCCTTCATAAATTGAAATCAGGGTTTTATCGATAGCTTGGATTTTCCATCTTTTATTACACCTTGTCGAGTTTTACCTATATTAGCCAATAATCGACAACAAATTATGTCACATCACCACCCATACCTGTCATGTTGTATTCAATTCTCTGAATTCCAACTTTCCCTTTAACTCCAACAATTTATTATGATCACTGATACAAAGGGAAAATAAAAATAGAGAATTGTTCCACATGAATCCATAAAGAGGGATGTGTGTATTTGTTTTCCAAGTTAATGAGTTGTTCCAGTTTTACTTGCTGGAGAAAACTCTATTGGCAACAACAATTATGAACAGCTTGCACAATTAAAGTCTGAAATTGATCTAAACATATAGCAATTCAAACCAACAATAAATCCATTGTTAAATATCTACAAAATAATTTATTTTTGTTTTAAGATCATTAAATGGATGTATAAATTAACTGCCCATAAATTAATGACTAAAATTAAGAATTCCAAGGATTAACAGTAAGCCATTTGGTTAATCTGTTGTGCTTATTCAAGACAAGTGTGGGATGAGATGGACAATATGATAGGGGTTAGAGGGGTTTGGTAAGGGGAGATAATAGCAGGATGTTTCAAAACCTAGAAAATGAAGTTAGAACTAAAGGAATTTAAATCCCTTTCCTTGGTGGTAACCCCAGCATGTACATTTCTAGGAATGTGTGCTTATTTGAGGACAAATTCATTCCCTCTTTCCAATGTGTTGTTCAAAGAATATCTATCTTTTTCAATTACAAGTCGCCAAAGTCAATGTCCATACATAGCATTTTCACAAGCCTCTTGATAAATCTAGGGAATGGGCCTATTTTGACGATGTGGGAATATTTTCATGCAACATGGCTAAGAAATAAATGCCTCATAAGCATTTATTCTATAAGTTTGATTTCTTCTTCCAAGCTACCTTTATTGCAATGTCAAAATCCATTCATAAGGTTGGTGTGACTAAAGAGTTTCACAAAGTTTCTTTCGTTTCCATTTCGTGATATAATGGCAAAGTTGCATCAATGTTGCATATTTTTTTCCCTTTTATCACTAAGTGGAATCTAAAACCATCGGGTGGAATGCTTCATTTCTCCAATTCAAAGAGAAGAGTGGACATCTTCTCAATTTTACATTGCTTGAGGTATCCAACATTTAATAAGCTGTAAATAATAATGTTTCACATTAGAGGAAATTTCAACTCAAAATGGGCATTTTAACTTTAACTCAAATTCCATGTCATCATGTGTTAGCCAATGAAATTGCTTTAAATTTGAAATACCGTATAGGTCTTAAATACCTTTTTAATATAAATTTGGGGATAGGTAACATTAAAAAAAAAACTTTTTGTTTGTATTTTCGATATATCTCCCCGTGTTTTTACTCTAATTTTGATCGGGAGAGATCATTGGATGCAGAATTTAATTCCGCATCCAACGAGCTCTCCTGATCAAAATTTGAGTAAAAACACGGGGAGATATGTCGAAAATACAAAAAAAAAGTAGTTTTTTTCATTTCTTCCTCAAAAATTAATAAATATTATTTTAACTATTATTTTATAAAAAAACATTTAGGAGGCCCATTTTGAGTTTAAATTTCAAATCCATTAACTGACATTTTGTTGGGAAATCCTTTGCATCCTCCAAATATCCTTCCTTTCAAATAATGTGTATGAGTGTAGAGTATGTGTAAGAGTGGGAATACTACTTTTTCTCTCAATAACATTCACAAAGCTGAAAGTTTCTACCTGGGGGGACTTCATTGCAAACTACATTCATTGTTGAATTGTATGTCACATCACTAGGCATAGTGCCTTTTAATTCCATTTCCTTGCGCAATTCCGAAGCTTCATCCAACCAATCTTTTTTACATCCTATGAATTACTATTGTGTAAAAAAATTCATTCACCACAATCCCTTTCTTCATATATTCCCTTAAAACATATCTTTAAGTGACTTATCCAAGTGGTTTTGTTGCACTCATCAATGGATAACAAAAAACATATCTTTGAGGTAGACAAAGAATAAATATATATCATGATTAAATTTGAAATTGCACATGAAAAATGGGTTAATCTTAACAAATATATATGAACTTAATTTGTTCTTTGGTAGTGGAAATTTAAAATGGAGAAAATATGGCTAAAGGCCTACATAACGTTTCTACAAAAATTATAACTAAATCTTCAAGGTAATTATTTTGAAACAAAAAAATTCAAGCGAAATTACTAAATCATTTATACCTTGTAACTAAAATCATTATTTTAGTTATAATGTTGCATCTACAGGATGTTTGAAATTATGTCCATGCACTTTTTTCGGTTTTCTTTTTATCTTTCTATCCATTTCACCCTCGAACAACAACGTATCGACGTATTGTTGCACCTTCTCAGGGGCAATTGCTAGTTTAAACTATTTGTTATTGATCTATATTTTTGTAATCATATGTTTTATAATAAAATTATCAAATAATTATTTATTCTTAAAATAATATATTCTGAAATATAAAGTGGTTTTCTCACCAACTTATTATTTACTATACAACTAATTTTTACAAATTTTTTTCTTAAAAATAATGTATTATGCAACCTTTAATTCTACTTATTTATTACTAGAGAGAATTAAAGATCTTCTATGTGGGAAAAGTGTTTAATGGAAGTGTCAAGTCTAAAAATTATGATTAAAATAAATTTGGCTCTATAGAACCACCTCATTTCCTTATAGCACACATAATGAATTATTGTAAAATCATGTTACATGACAATTAATTAGTATATAGTAGACTACAAACTTAGTCTTCTCGAAAAAAAAGGAAAAAATATGGTCCTTCACGAAAGTGAGAATGGTAGAGAAAACCATCAGTTTAGTGGCAACGAGACTATGGGTGTAAATCTAGTTTATGGGCTTTCGTGCACTAGTAATAGGACTAGTGAGTATGATAGAAGTCTCACAACTCTAAGCTCTAGGTTGTTATATTGAACTTGATCAAGCTATGTAGTACATCACACATGATTGTGTGCTTTATTAGAAAAATAAATCCATTGAAGTATTGAAAAAATCGAGTAAGACAAGTAGTACTACTAAATAAATAAATATAATTAAGTGAAAAGAAAGGAGGGGGTTAATTTTAAGTCTTCAAGTAGAAAGAAGCCCCTACCCCTGCCCATAACCAATAGATTGGTTCTTTAATTTCTTCAGTCATTATCTAGTGGACAACAATTTTTTCTAGTTATCAAAACTCTAATACATGGAAAAGAGTCCTTAATTGAGTCTTACTAATAGTTATAGACTCGTACTAATGGAGTCAATCATTCAATTGTGTCATAGTTAAGTTAAATCATGCACACAGAGAATCTTAGTACAATGAATTAGAGAGCCCAAAGAACTAACAGATATCTACTAAAGAACCTATGATTTTCAAAGCATAGATATTTCATTAAATAGTAATAATTTCAATTCTTGACCACACATAAAATATCAATTATGACTAAACACAAAAATTATCATTCAATTAGGAACATGATTGAGATAGATAGAGAATTAGCATTAAGGAATTGATTGAGAATTATTATAACAAGACTGAGCATTTGATTGGAGCATTAACTTCCAACGAGTATTGTTTTAATATTCTACTAGAATGATAAGAGAAGAATGAATTCAAGAAAGAGACATCATACGACTCACAAAATAAGATGTTAAAAGAAAATATGGTGACACGATACTGGAAAAAACTATTGAGCCCTTGATATGTTGAGATGAAGAAAAGTTCTTTTAGTTGTGACCTCGAAGGCTACAAGGGAGAGAAATAGTAGGTTAAACAAGTTATACAACTTGACGAGAACAGGACATTGTTCTCGTTTTTTTGGTGGCCAATTTTAATGGCTATTTTTACGTTCGTTTAAAAAATTTGTATACTGGTAGCGCCATTTTTCATTTTGAGCCATTTTTTTTGCGATTTTGAAATTTCTTGGTCATAAAAAACTATAACTTTTAAATACAAATGCATTTTTTCAAATTTTCAAATTTTACAAAAAATATATATACATTTAATAGATAGTTATAATGGTTTTTTTTTTAAAGTTTAGAAGCTACTTAGAATGAAAAATTTATACATTTTCGATGTTTTTTCTTCAACTTTTCTCTTAAATAGGCCATTTTTTGGGCAAATTTGTTAAAAAATTGAGAAAATAAAGAAATTTCAAACCATTTCAAACTTATTTTCAGCTATTTTATTTTTAAAATTGATACTGATTAACACTATTTTCCATAAAGTGATGATTCACATAAATTCAACCAAAAATATACCATTTATTTAAAAAAATATATTAAAAACATAATATTTATTTTCAAAATAAAATCTTAAATGAAAACATTACTAAAATATCTTATAAAAAATTTGTGAAGTTTGATATTTTTTCTCACCACCATAAAATTAATAAAAAATATTAAAAATATCATTTAATAAAAAATATACTTAAAAAATAAAATAAAAAATTCACAATAAAATATAAAACCTATATCAAAATTAAAAAATAAAAAACTTTATTATAAAATTAAAGTTAACACATAAATGAATACATATAGCATAAAATTAAATTTCAAAACAATATAATATAAAACATGAAATATATATTAAAATTTCAAAACAATATATGAAAAACAATATAATAAGAAAATGTTTAAGTTTTATGAAGTGTTAAGGGTATGTTTTGTAGTTGTTTTGTATATAAGGGGAGGCTCTTAAGGATCATGTGATTTTGAGAATGGTGCCACCTCTTAAGCACCATTCTAAGTAGTGGTGCTTAAGGGGTAGCGAGTGATATTCTGGGAATCGTTCCACCTTAAAACCTTCCTCAACTCATTAAACTTACCACCAAAGTGAGATTTTGCATTTTGAATTCTTTTTTCTTTTTAACAATATTGTGTTATAATATTAACATTTTTAAATGGTTATGATTTGTTTTTTTTATATTATTTTTTAATATTTTATCTTAATTTAAATATTTATTTGGTTAATTTATTTATATTGTTTTTTAATACTTTGTTATAATATTAACATTTACATATTTTTATCATTTGCTTTATTCTATTTTACATTGTTTTAGTGTTTTATTTTTTTTATTATTTGTATTTTTAAATGTTTTGTTAAGGTTCTAAATTATAGTGTTATTTTTTTTTAATTATAAACTATATTATTTTTGTAATTAGTTGAATCTTAATGTTTTTTTATGTTTATTTTTTTTGTTATTTAATAGTTTTTAATGTGTTTTATGTTATAACAAGTTATACAAGTTGACTAAAACTTGAATATCGTTCTCTTTTTGGGGGGTCAATTTTAGTAGTTGTTTTTACCTCTGTTTCAAAAAGTGTCTATATTGGTAACATCATTTTTAATTTTGAGTCTTTTTTTTTGCGATTTTGAAACTTCTTGATCATAAAATCTCTATATTTTTTATTTACAAATGCGTTTTTCAAATTTTACAAAAAAAATACATTTAGTAGCTAGTAATAATGAAAAAAAATACATTTTCTATTTTTTAACATTTAAAAGCTAGTTAGAATTAAAAATAAATACAATTTGGAATTTTTTCTTTAAACTTTTCTTTCAAATAAGTCATTTTTGGGAAATTTTGAAAAATTAATTTTTTCAAACGAACAACATGAAATTAACCAAAAACATCAAGAACTCCATTTAATAATGAATATACTTAAAAAAAACAAGTTTATAAGAAGTTGTAAAAACCATATCAAAATATTTAAGCATATCAATAAAACATTAAAAATTATCAAATATAAAACATATAATACAAAATTATAGTTATAATATTAAATAAATCAAATATAAAACACATAATATAAAATTAAATTTGAGAATAATGTGAGAAAAATATAATAATTTTTTAATTTTTTTTTAAAAGTTTCTATATATATATATAACACAAAATGTTTAAAAGAAAGAAAAATCAAAATCAAAATCAAAATACATAATATAAGAGAAATCAAATAATGATAAGTTTTATGTGGTCAAAGTGTAAGTCTTCAAGAGGGGCATGACTCTTAAAGAGTGGCACAATTTCCAGGATCACATCTCCCTTAAGGCCTTACTCCATTGCTATCAAAACCTACCAAATTCCTTACCAATATCCAATATGTGCATAGGTTATATTAAATTTTGTTTATTTTACTTTATTTTTTCAATATTTTTATTGTTACATTAACCTTTTTTCTTTTGTTTTTTTATTATTTTTAATATTTCGTTATAATAAATTTGGTTTTTTTTAATATTTTTTTATTACATTAACTTTTTAACTTTTTTTCATTTGTTTTTTTATTTAATATTTTGTTATAATAATTTATTTATTTATATTTTTTTAATATTTTATCATTTCATTAATTTTTTTCATTTGTTTTTTAATATTTTTGTTATTATAGTAATTTTTACTTTATTTTATAGGAGAAGAGTGGTCTATTAATTTATTGAATAATTTTTGTTTAATATAATACACGTTTTATGTAGTGTTACTAAGGGGTTTAATAAATACAATTTTAAATTATGATAAAATGATATAATTATACCATTTTTAATATAGTGTGCTACTGATAACATCAATTTTCAATTTGGGGCTTGATTTTAAGGTTATTGCAAATAATAATAAGGATTTTTTTCATCAATGTCCATACTTTTGGCCCAAATAAAAGTGGTGATTTGGAGGTGTTTTTTGGTGTTTTTTTTCACAAAATAGGAGTTTTTTTTATGGCTAGAGTTATTGTTTTGAGTATAAAGTTCTTGTTAAGTTGTATAAAATGTTGTTATCATAGCATAGAGTAAATTGCTCATATTTTACAAAGGAACCAATCTTAATCAAAGTGTTGTGTAAGAAGGGAAGGTGATCCAAAATGTACCATAGTGTAGAGAAAGGATAAAAAGAGTAACATGGATCATGTTGTTGTTGTAGAGTTTCTTCAGGAAGAAGAAAGATCTTGAGGTTGGGGGAGATATTGGAAGGTCATCTTAGGTCATTCTAAACATACATTGTAATTAAACATTAGCCTAAGTAAATATATGAATTTAACTGATAAATGTGTAAATGGACCTGATAGATGATTCGTTGAAGTATGTAAAAGTACTTCAACCATCTCCCTCATTGTATAAATGCTCTTTAAAACTCAATAAAATTCAAATGAATATCCTTCCCACACATTTCACTCAACTACATCTATGGTTAGAATGATGTATTATATTTCTGGTATGCATTTGGAATTCATTATATTACAACATATTTCTTTGCATCTCTCTTTGGGGAAGATTATCATGAATATGATTCCCCCTTCTTCATTATTTTACAACATATTCCCTTGCATCTCTCTTTGAGGAAGATTATCATGAAGATGATTCCCCTTTCTACATTGTTGTAATCAAGTACATTACTTGTGATGGTTGCGACAACTTCACACAAAAGAGAATTCAAACCAAAAGGAAAATCTCATGTTTGGAATTGGAGAAATACTTATACAAATGTTGAATACAAGTATGGACCCACCTTTAACCTATAATCCATAAACATTCCCAATTCCATTAGCAAAATCAGAACTATGCATACTAAAACTTAGTATACTAGAGTACAAAATACATTTCATGATGACATATCTTAAGAAGTCATTATGGAAGATAAAATTTAGTTGATCACATAATAATGTTATACCCCAAGTGGTAAAGGTTAGTAACACACCCTTGATTCTTGGGCATGTCAAGAAGAACTTGAAAGAATACATTGAGGTGTGAGTTTCTAAAATTTTCCTTAATATGAATCATACATAAGATAATCATTGATATTATATGTAAAGTTTGTAAAATTGAAAGTGGCATTATGTTTCATTTTAATGTTTTGTGAGAAATAACTTATTGTATTTTTCTTACACAGTTTATTCCTTTTGATTGCATGTCATTTTATAAAAGAGGGATATCCATGCTAAGAATATGATAATGTCAATGTGAATGCAATGAAACCATCCATTCAATTTCTTGAGAGCAATGAAGTAGATATCTTCAAGCCTTGTATTCTAGGTAGTGCTTCAAACAACTAGTTTTATTGTAGATATATTTTTAGAATCAAGGGGATGGTTAGGTCCCACATAGTTTGGGAAAATTGACTATGCACTGAGCGTAGTGGGATAAATGAGTTTTACACTTTGATCAAGTACTCAATTGTATATTGCAAATATTTGTGAAACCATTTCTACATTTTATCTCTAGGGAGGTTTGAACTTAACTTATTAGACAAGTAGTTGTGATCATTAAATTCAACAAATTTTCTTGGATTTTGTTTACAAGGTGTTCTAGTGCAAGAGTACATGACAATATAAAATGAATACAAAATCATCTAAAAAAATTTATCAATTCAAATTTCAACTTGTTTGTCAAGACTTTACAAGTTTTTATAGTTGAGTGAAAGATTCACCAAGGTTTTACAATATTTTTTAATTTTGTAAAAGATTCACCAATGCTTTACAACATCTTAGCTTACGTGAAAGATTCTCCATGATTTTACTGAGACTTTATAATTTTTTGAAGGATTTACCCAATTTTTAGAATATTTAATCGTTTTGTGAAAGACTTGCCAAACAATTATATATACATATTATATTACGAATAAAATAGCCTTCACACTTTCTCATGTATCACGAGGATTCTCTCATTTATTATACATATAAATTTAGGGGGTTCTTAAAATTTTCCCTAGATAGATTGCTATATGTATAATATAAAATATTTGAAATGAAAAACAAAACGATCAATATTTGGCCATGGACCCATGTAAAGAGTTTTTGGCATTAAGTGAAATCAAATTCTCAAACTAATTGACTTTTAAATTATTTATTTGTATTTGTTGGAATATTTGCATATGTTTAAGCTAATGTTGCTAGTGAAAATTCGAGTTGGTCTCTCAAGCCTTGCTTTAATCTAAGAACTTTTAACCCGCCTTATTTATGAACATTTGTTAATGAAAAAATTGTATTCTTGTTTTTCTAAGATTAGAAATAACTTAATATTTTATATTATATTCTCATATTTATTTCCAATATAAAAAAAAATATAGTGGACATGATTCCAAAAGGCCTTGCAATATTTGATTAACTTGAATTGATCAAATGTACAAATGTTTGACATTATGTGTGTGCAACTGCATCAAAATTCCTCTATTTTAAGTTGCAAATGAGAATCTTTATCTTTGGTCTTCGACATTTACATGCTATTATTGCTTTGGTGAAACATTTAGATGTTTTCAATCTAGGTTTTGCATTTTCATTTCCAGTCTTCTGCAATTTGCATCACATCTTAATAAATTCAAATATCAATGTTTTCATGAATAAAACATTAACAATACAATTTTGGTTTTATCTTTTGCAATAAACTCGACCACTAGTGAGAGAAGCCATAAAAACATTTCTACCTCGTGACTTTTGTTCAATATAGTCAAGAACTAGACTGAATTCTGGTGTATGCATGGACTGAATTTTCTATAATTTGTAAGCTGCTTCATCCAGTATATAATATCGTTACCTTTATATAGATTGATATAACAATTTAAAGTTTTACTATTACTTGATATATTTTATATGTAGTCTCAATGTGATTGTTAAAAAAAAAACAAAATTTAATCTCATAATTAAATTAAATCTATACTAGTACCATGAAAGTTGAATAAATTTGAACGAGTTAAAAAATATAATGGAAATGTTGCATCAATGTTGCATATTTTTTTTTCCCTTTTATCACTGAGTGGAATCTAAAATCATCAGGTGGAATGCTTCATTTCTCCAATTCAAAGAGAAGAGTGGACATCTTCTCAATTTTACATTTCTTGAAGTATCCAACATTTAATAAGATGTAAATAATAATGTTTCAAACAAATCCATTAGCTGACATTTTGTTGCGAAATCCTCTGCATCCTCTAAATATCCTTCCTTTCAGAGAATGTGTATGAGTGTAGAGTATGTGTAAGAGTGGGAATACTACTTTTTCTCTCAATAACATTCACAAAGCTGAAAGTTTCTACCTGGGGGCACTTCATTGCAAACTACATCCATTGTTTAATTGTATGTCACATCACTAGGCATAGTGCCTTTTAATTCCATTTCCTTGCACAGTTTCGAAGTTTCATCCAACCAATATTTTTTACATCCTATCAATTACTATTGTGTAAAAAAATTCATTCACCACAACCCCTTTCTTCATATCTTCCTTTAAATCATATCTTTAAGTGACTTACCCAAGTGGTTTTGTTGCACTCATCAATGGCTAACACAAAACATATCTTTGAGGTAGACAAAGAATAAATATATATCACGTTTAAATTTGGAATTGCACATGAAAAATGGGTTAATCTTAACAAATATATATGAACTTAATTTGTTCTTTGGTAGTGGAAATTTAAAATGGAGAAAATATGGCTAAAGGCCTACATAACCTTTCTACAAAAATTATAACTAAATCTTCAAGGTAATTATTTTGAAACAAAAAAATTCAAGCAAAATTACTAAAACATTTATACCTTGTAGCTAAAATCATTATTTTAGTTATAATATTGCATCTACAGGATGTTTGAAAGTATGTCCATGCACTTTTTTCGGTTTTCTTTTTATCTTTCTAGCCATTTCACCCTTGAACAACAACGTATCGACGTATTGTTGCACCTTCTCAGGGGCAATTGCTAGTTTAAACTATTTGTTATTGCTGTATATTTTTGTAAGCATATATTTTATAATAAAATTATCAAATAATTATTTATTCTTAAAAGAATATATTCTGAAAGATAAAGTGGTTTTCTCACTAACTTATTATTTACTATACAACTAATTTTTAGCAAACTTTTCTTAAAAAGAATGTATTATGCAACCCTTAATTCTAATTATTTATTACTAGAGAGAATTAAAGATCTTCTATGTGGGAAAAGTGTTTAATGGAAGTGTCTAGTCTAAAAATTATGATTAAAATAAATTTGACTCTGTAGAACCACCTCAATTCCTTATAGCACACATAATGAATTATTGTAAAATCATGTTACATGATGAATAATTAGTATATAGTAGACTACAAAGTTAGTCTAGTTGGAAAAAAAGGAAAAAATATGGTCCTTCATGAAGGTGAGAATGGTAGAGAAAACCATCGCTTCAGTAGCAAGGAAACTATGGGTGTAAATCTAGTTTATGGGCTTTCTTCCACTAGTAATAGGACTAGTGAGTATGATAGAAGTCTCACAACTCTAAGCTCTAGGTTGTTATATTGAACTTGATCAAGCTATGTTGTACATCATACACGATTGTATGCTTTATTAGAAAACTAAATCCATTGAAGTATTGAAAAAATCGAGTAAGACAAGTAGTACTACTAAATAAATAAATATAATTAAGTCAAACGAAAGGAGGGGGTTAAATTTAAGTCTTTAAGCAGAAAGAAGCCCCTACTCCTACCCATAACCAATAGATTGGTTCTTTAATTTCTTCAATCATTATCTAGTGGACAACATTTTTTTCTAGTTATCGAAACTCTAATACATGGAAAATAGTCCTTAATTGAGTCTTACTAATAGTTAGAGACTCGTACTAATGGAGTCAATCATTCAATTGTGTCATGGTTAAGTTACATCATGCACACAAATAATCTTAATACAATGAATTAGAAAGCACAAAGAACTAACAGATATCTACTAAAGAATCTATGATTTTCAAAGCATAGATATTTCATTAAATTGTAAGAAATTCAATTCATTGAGCACACACAAAATATCAATTATCCACTTAACACAAACATTATCATTCAATTAGGAACATGATTGAGACAGAGAGAGAAGTGGCATTGAGCAATTGATTAAGAATTATTATAGCAAGACTGAGCATTTGATTGGAGCATTAACTTCCAATGAGTATTGTTTTAATATTCTACTACAATGATAAGAGAAGAATGAATTCAAGAAAGAGACATCATACAACTCACAAAATAAGATCTTAAAAGAAAATATGGTGACACGATATTGAAGAAAACTATTGAGCCCTTGATATGTTGAGATGAAGAAAAGTTCTTTTAGTTGTGACCTCGAAGGCTACAAGGGAGAGGAATAGTAGGTTAAACAAGTTATACAACTTGACCAGAACCTGACATTATTCTCATTTTTTTGGTGGCCAATTTTAATGGCTATTTTTACCTTCATTTAAAAAATTTGTATACTGGTAGCGCCATTTTTCATTTTGAGCCTTTTTTTATGGGATTTTGAAATTTCTTGGTCATAAAAAACTATATCTTTTAAATACAAATGCATTTTTTCAAATTTTAAAATTTTACAAAAAAATATATACATTTAGTAAATAGTTATAATAGAAAAAAATATATATATTTTTTTAATTTAGAAGCTACTTAGAATGAAAAATTTATACATTTTGAAGTTTTTTCTTCAAGTTTTCTCTTAAAGAGGCCATTTCTTGGGCAAATTTGTTAAAAAATTGAGAAAATAAAGAAATTTCAAACCATTTAAAACTTATTTTCAGCTATTTTATGTATAAAATTGATACTCATTAACACTATTTTCCATAAAGTGATGATTCACATAAATTCAACAAAAAATATACCATTTATTTAAAAAATAATATTAAAAACATAATATTTATTTTCAAAATAAAATCTTAAATGAAAACATTACTAAAATATCTTATCAAAAATTTGTGAAGTTTAATATTTTCCTCACCACGATAAAAGTAATAAAAAATATTAAAAATGTCATTTAATAAAAAATATACTTAAAAAATAAAATAAAAAATTCACAATAAAATATAAAACTATATCAAAACTTTTAAAAACCATTAAAAAAATACAAAACTTTAATTATAAAATTAAAGTTAAAACATAAATGAAACAAATATAATACATATAAAAAAAAATTAAATTTCAAAACAATATAATATAAAACGTAAATTATATATTGAAATTTCAAAACAATATATGAAAAACAATATAATAAAAAAATGTTTAAGTTTTATGAAGTGTAAAGGGTATGTTTTAGTTGTTTGGTATATAAGGGGAGGAACTTAAGGATCGTGTGATTTTGAGAATGGCGCCACCTCTTAAGCACCATTCTAAGTAGTGGTGGAGCGGTGCTTAAGGGGTAGCAAGCAAGAATTTGGGAATCGCTCTACCTTAAAACCTTCTTCCTTAACCCATTAAACTTACCACCGAAGTGAGATTTTGCGTTTTGAATTCTTTTTCTTTTTTAACAATATTGTATTATAATATTAACATTTTTAAATTGTTATAATTTGTTTTTTTTTATTATTTTTTAATATTTTATCTTAATTTTAACATTTATTTGGTTAATTTCTTTATATTATTTTTTAACATTTGTTATAATATTAACATTTACATAGAAACTTTATTTTATTTTACATTGTTTTAGTGTTTTATTTTTTTATTATTTGTATTTTAAATGGTTTGTTAAGATTTTAAATTATAGTGTATTTTTTTTTTAATTTTAAACTATTTTATTTTTGTAATTAGTTGAGTTTTAATATTTTTTAACTTTATTTCCTTTGTTATTTAATAGTTTTTAATGTGTTTTATGTTATAACAAGTTATACAAGTTGACCAAAACTCGAATATTATTCTTTTTTTGGGGTCAATTTTAGTAGTTGTTTTTACCTCTATTTCAAAAAGTGTGTATATTGGTAACATCATTTTTCATTTTGAGCCTTTTTTTTTGCAATTTTGAAACTTCTTGATCATAAAATCTCTACATTTTTTTATTTAAAAATGCATTTTTAAAATTTTACAAACAATTATACATTTAGTAGCTAGCAATAATGAAAAAAATACACATTTTCTATTTTTTTAACATTTAAAAGCTAGTTAGAATTCAAAATATATACAATTTGGAATTTTTTCTTTAAATATTGTTTTCAAATAAGTCATTTTTGCGAAATTTTTAAAAATTAATTTTTTCAAACAAACAACATCAAAATTAACCAAGAATATCAAGAACTCCATTTAATAATCAATATATTTAAAAAAAAACAAGTTTATAAGAAGTTGTAAAAACCATATCAAAATGTTTAAGCATCATAATAAAACATTAAAAATTATCAAATATAAAACTTATAATACAAAATTACAATAATTTTTTTTTAAAAGTTTATATATATATATATATATATATATATATATATATAATACAAAATGTTTAAAAGAAAGAAAAATAAAAATAAAAAACAAAATGCATAATATAACAGAAATCAAATAATGGTAAGTTTTATGTGGTCAAAGTGCAAGGCTTCAAGGGGGCATGATTCTTAAGGAGTAGCACAATTTCGAGAATCACTTTTCCCTTAAGGCCTTACTCCATTGCTATAAAAACCTATGAAATTCCTTACCAATATCCAACATATAAATACGTTATATTGATTTATTTTATTTTATTTTATTTTTTCAATATTTTTATTGTTACATTAACTTCTTTTCATTTGTCTTATTATTATTTTTAATATTTTGTTATAATAAATTTGGTTTTTTTAATATTTTGTTATTACATTAACTTTATAACTCTTTTTTACTTGTTTTTTTATTTAATATTTTGTTATAAATTTTTTTTTATTTTTTATTTATATTTTTTTAATATTTTATCATTTCATTAATTTTTTTTCATTTGTTTTTTGTTTTTTGTTTTTTGTTTTTTAATATTTTTTTTATTATAGTAATTTTTATTTTATTTTATAGGAGAAGAGTGGTCTATTAATTTATTGAATATTTTTTATTTAATATAATGCAAGTTTTATGTAGTGTTACTAAGGGGTTTAATAAATACAATTTTAAATCATGATAAAATGATATAATTATACCATTTTTTAAAATAGTGTGCTACAGATAGTATCCATTTTCAATTTGGGGCTTGATTTTAAGGTTATTGTAAATAACAATAAGGTTTTTTTTCATCAATCTCCACACTTTTGGCCCAAATAAAAGGGGTGATTTGGAGGTGTTTTTTTTTCACAAAATAGGATTTTTTTATGGCTAGAGTTATCATTTTGAGTATAAAGTTCTTGTCAAGTTGTATAACATGTTGTTATCATAGCATAGAGTAAATTGCTCATATTTTACCAAGGAACCAATCATAATCAGAGTGTTGTGTAAGAAGGGAAGGTGATCCAAAATGTACCATAGTGTAGAGAAAAGATAAAAAGAGTAACATGGATCATGTTGTTGTTGCCGAGTTTCTTCAGAAAGAAGAAAGAGCTTGAGGTTGGGGGAGAGATTGGAAGGTCATCTTAGGTCATTCTAAACATACATTGTAATCAGACATTAACCTAAGTAAATATATGAATTTAATTGATAAATGTGTAAATGGGCTTGATAGGTGATTGGTTGAAGTATGTAAAAGTACTTCAACCATCTCCCTCATACTATAAATGCTCTTTAAAACTAAATAAAATTCAAATGAATATCCTTCCCACACATTTCACTTAACTGCATCTATGGTTAGAATGATGTATTATATTTATGGTATGCATTTGGAATTCATTATATTACAGCATATTCCCTTGCATCTCTCTTTGAGGAATATTATCATGAAGATGATTCCCCCTTCCGACATTGTTGTAATCAAGTACATTACTTGTGATGTTTGGGACAGCTTCACACAAGAGAGAATTCAAACCAAAAGGAAAATCTCATGTTTGGAATTGGAGAAATACTTATCAAAATGTTGAATACAAGTATGGACCCACCTTTAACCTAGAATCCATAAACATTCCCAATTCCATTAGAAAAATTGGAACTATGCATACTAAAACTAAGTATACCAGAGTACAAAATACGTTTCATGATGGCATATCTTAAAAAGTCATTATGGAAGATAAAATTTAGTTGATCACATAATAATGTTACACCCCAAGTGGTAAAGGTTAGTAACACCATGTGAAGAAGAACTTGAAAGAATATATTGAGGTGTGAGTTTCTAAAATTTTCCTTAATATGAATCATACATAAAGATAAGCATTGATATTATATGTAAAGTTTGTAAAATTGAAAGTGGCGTTATGTTTCATTTTAATGTTTTGTGAGAAATAACTTATTGTCTTTCTCTTACACAATTTATTCCTTTTGATTGCATGCCATTTTATAAAAGAGGGATATCCATGCTAAGAATATGATAATGCCAATGTGAATGCAATGAAACCATCCATTCAATTTTTTGAGAGCAATGAAGTAGATATCTTCAAGCCTTGTATTCTAGGTAGTGCTTCAAACAACTAGTTTTATTGTAGATATATTTTTAGAATCAAGGGGATGGTTATGTTCCACATTGTTTGTGAAAATTGACTATGCACTGAGCGTAGCGGGATAAACGAGTTTCACACTTTGATCAAGTGCTCAATTGTATATTGCAAATATTTGTGAAATCATTTCTACATTTTATCTCTAGGGAGGTTTGAACTTAACTTATTAGACAAGTAATTGTGATCATTAAATTCAACAAATTTTCTTGGATTTTGTTTACAAGGTGTTCTAGTGCAAGAGTATATGACAATATAAAATAAATACAAAATCATCTAAAAAAAATTATCAATTCAAATTTCAACTTGTTTGTCAAGACTTTACAAGTTTTTATAGTTGAGTGAAATATTCACCAAGGTTTTACAATATTTTTTAATTTTTTGAAAGATTCACCAATGCTTTACAACATCTTCGATTATGTGAAAGATTTTCCATGATTTTACAAGGCTTTATAATTTTTTGAAGGATTAGCCCAATTTTTAGAATATTTGCCAAACAATTATATATACATATTATATTACGAATAAAATAGCCTTCACACTTTCTCATGTATCACGGTGGTTCTCTCATTTATTATACATATAAATTTAGGGGGTTCTTAAAATTTTCCCTGGATAGATTGCTATATGTATAATATAAAATATTTGAAATGAAAAACAAAATGATCAACATTTGGCCATGGACCCATGTTAAGAGTTTTTGGCATTAAGCAAAATCAAATTCTCAAACTAATTGACTTTTAAATGATATATTTGTATTTGTTGGAATATTTGCATATGTTTAGGCTAATGTTGCTAGTGAAAATTCGAGTTGGTCTCTCAAGCCCTGCTTTAATATAAGAACTTTTAGCCCGCCTTATTTATGAACATTTGTTAATGAAAAAATTGTATTCTTGTTTTTCTAAGATTGGAAATAACTTAATATTTTATATATAGATTGTGAAATATTGTGAAAGATTTACCAAACAATTATATATACATATTATATTACAAATAAAATAGCCTTCACACTTTCTTATGTATCACGAGGATTCTCTTATTTATTATACATATAAATTTAGGGGGTTCTTAAAATATTTCCTGGATAGATTGCTATATGTATAATATAAAATATTTGAAATGAAAAACAAAACTATCAACATTTGGCCATGGACCCATGTAAAGAGTTTTTGGCATTAAGCGAAATCAAATTCTCAAACTAATTGACTTTTAACTTATTTATTTGTATTTGTTAGAATATTTGCATATGTTTAGGCTAATGTTGCTAGTGAAAATTTGAGTTGGTCTCTCAAGCCCTGCTTTAATCTAAGAACTTTTAACCCGCCTTATTTATGAACGTTTGTTAATGAGAAAATTGTATTCTTGTTTTTCTAAGATTGGAAATAACTTAATATTTTATATATACATTGTGAAAGATTTTCCAAACAATTATGTATACATATTATATTACGAATAAAATAGCCTTCACACTTTCTCATGTATCACGAGGATTCTCTCATTTATTATACATATAAATTTGGGGGGTTCTTAAAATTTTTCCTGGATAGATTGCTATATGTATAATATAAAACATTTGAAATGAAAAACAAAACGATCAACATTTGGCCATGGACCCATGTTAAGAGTTTTTGGCATTAAGCGAAATCAAATTCTCAAACTAATTGACTTTTAAATTATTTATTTGTATTTGTTGGAATATTTGCATATGTTTAGGCTAATGTTGCTAGTGAAAATTCGAGTTGGTCTCTCAAGCCCTGCTTAATCTAAGAACTTTTAACCCGCCTTATTTATGAACGTTTTTTAATGAAACAATTGTATTCTTGTTTTTTCTAAGATTACAAATAACTTAATATTTTATATTATATTCTCATATTTATTTCCTATATAAAAAAAATACACTGGACATGATGCCAAAAGGCTTTGCAATATTTGATTATCCTGAATTGATCAAATGTACAAACGTTTGACACCATGTGTGTGCAACTGCATCAAAATTCCTCTATTTTAAGTTGCAAATGAGAATCTTTGTCTTTGGTCTTCGACATTTACATGCTATTCTAGCTTTGGTGAAACATTTAGATGTTTTCAATCTAGGTTTTGCATTTTCATTTCCAGTCTTCTGCAATTTGCATCACATCTTAATAAATTCAAGTCTCAATGTTTTCATGAATAAAACATTAACAATACAATTTTGGTTTTATCTTTTGCAATAAACTCGACCACTTTTGTTCAATATAGTCAAGAACTGGACTGAATACTGGCGTATGCATGGATTGAATTTTCTATAATTTGTAAGCTGCTGCAAACAGTATATAATATCGTTACCCTTATATAGATTGATATAACAACTTAAAGTTGTACTGTTACTTGATATATTTTATATGTAGTCTCAATGTGATTGTTAAAAAAAAACCCAAAATTTAATCTCATAATTAAATTAAATCTATACTAGTACCATGAAAGTTGAATAAATTTGAACGAATTAAAAAATATAAAAAATATCATTTAAATTGAAGTGGCATGCTCGATAATTTATTCATGATGAATGAATTTGAAGTAGAGCGTTGGAGAATTTATTCCTTGTGCTCAACGTCATTGATTAATTTTTTTTGTTTTATAGGAAGTACCATCCCCTCACAAAATCTAGTAAAGGGTATTTTGAACTACAAGTGGAATCCACATAAGTTATCTATTTTTATGAATCCACTGATTTTTTTTCCTTCGTCGAGTTTTCGATAATATAATTTAGAATGTGTAACACATTTTTTCCTTTACTGGAATTTAAAATACATAATCTAAACTATAGTTGATATTGTAAAATTTGGACCAATTTTTTCACTATTTTATTCACTTTAAAATGGAGAAAACCCCCTCCATTACTCAAAACATATTTAAAATATATGATGGAAAAATTCAGTTTGAGACGCTTGACATGCATTCTTACTGGGTATACAAGTCAGAAGAACAAGCATGGGAGATATTTGACTGGTTTTGAGGTTTGAGTAAGATTCTTAATTAAATTTATGATACTTTGACCCAGGGACATCCCCGACATGCGATTGGTAGAGCATTCGTCCATATAAACATGGATGGGGTTGTACATGACCACCGCTATGTTTGTACACCTTGGTTGTAGAGGCTCAAAGATGGAGGATCATTTGGTGCCATTTGATGGTTGGTTGTGAGATTTGAACCCATCCTTTCTAGATGGAGGACAACATTCTTTGGGGACAACTTATGGACGATTGGCTATACTTATCCTGATTGTTGATTCCCTCCATCCAACAGGCAAGGAGCAGAGTCAACTGTTGACTCTGCTCCTTATCCATTGGATGGAAGGAATCAGGGATCGAGACAAGCTCATGCCAACTTATGTTTGTATTTGTTGAAAGTATAGTTAGGTCATTTCTTCCAAAAGATTAAAATACCAAAGTAGATAAGATCCTCATTTCTCTTGATGATTAGGCATATGTAACTACGAATTTAAAAAGAAAATGTACTAGTAGTGTATTTTGAAGGTCCCTCATTGTTGTCGACATCTCATGCACCATCCTCCTCTTTTCTTAGATTGTGTTGTGATACTTGTTTCATTAAATGATGATGGGTGAAATAAGTCTACAATCTAGCAAATAATAATTATTAATGATTATAATACAATACTACCACATACCTGTAACACTCACTCGAGGAAATCAAAACAGAAAGATCTTGTAAAATGAAATCACCCATTGAAATATCACCCTTCTTATTCTCATATTGCTTTGAACCCACCGCCCATTGAGTAAAGATTCACTAGATATTAACTCAACTCCTTGCTTCCCTTGATTCCAGATGGATGAGTGTGATAGGGTGCATGGATTCATTGCACATCAAATTACCTCCACCCTTTGTTCCCATGACGTGAGATTGAGAGTTTACTCGGCATGTCACGGAGACTGCACATTAGCTCGACTCCCAACTACCATATGGAGGAATTTATTAGGAGTTTGGAGGATTTTGTTTGGATATCGACTATCACATGGAATTAGCATTACCTCGACTCCCATATTCCAAATGGAGTTCGACTGAACCTTGTGCACATTAGATCGACTCCCAACTATTAGATGGAGTTGGAATTTCACATGGTTACCATGCAACCAAGTGCACCTTGTGCACATTAGCTTGAATCCCTCTTGTCACATGGATTTCGACTATCACAATGACTAAACATTACTATTACACTAAGTGTAGTTATATCACATTAACTATTTTTAATTTGTTTTCTAACCACCACAAATTGTAGTTATAACATGAGCTGTTTTTATTATTTTTATAATTGTTTATTAAGAATTTTGAAGGATGCCCATAGAATGAATCTAGAAAGCACACTTGTCCAGTTCTCCTATAATCTAAGAAAAACATAGATGGTATTCCACCTCAAAATTATAAGATATAAACGCCTATCCACGTAATAGAAAAAATATTAAAATAAAGAAGATTTTTTTGTTTGTTTTTTATAAATAAATATTTTCTAGTTGCAATGCATTTAAATATATATTTTTGTTTTCAATCAATCATCCACAGGTGTTTATATTTTAGAATTTTGGGTAGACTAACACCATTCTTTTCCTAGATTGCAAGAGTATGAAACAAGTCTAGTGTTTGGATTGATTTTATGGCAGTCCTTCCAAATTCGAAATAAAAAATTATAAAAAAAAAATAACTGGTAGCAGATGCATGCATAAGTAGTGGCACATAACTTGTGACCTCACCGGCCACAAGTTAAGTATATATTGACACCAATATGTGTTTATATTTTATAATTTTGGGGTGGAATAGAACCTATGTTTTTCCTAGAACAAGTTAAGTGGTTGTGATAATGTGTGTATGTGTGTGTGTTTGTAAAGGTGGAAAAAATATCATAACACAGTGGTTAGGCTTGACGACAACCATCATGGTTGTTATATGAGAATGAGAGATGATTCATCATGATTATTCAAGGAAAACCTACACCACATAAAATATGTTATTGGTGGTTATGGGGGTAGACTTCCACTCCTTCCAGATGCATATCTTGGGTTGTTAACATGTTTCCTTAAGTCTAAGGAAGACGAGCTCTTAGCCAATCGGAATTAGTTTCATATATTTACTCCAGGACCTGAAGGGTAGTTTCAACCCCCTATAGTATCCCCAAAATACCTAGTATCCATACTCTCTCTCATTGTTGAGACTAAGCAGGGGTTATGGAGTATCAAATATCTACCAATATTTAGCTGCATACTTGAAGTCAAGATACTACACCCCATTGCACTTTTACCTCATGCCTAGGATAATATATATATAAGTTATAAACAATATATATAATTTTATTTATCAGTTATATTTTTTTAACAAAAATGGGTATTGATATATTGATAAAAAGTTGAAAAAGTTCAACAAATAGTTATAAGAAAGCATGATGGAAAGATAAAGAGTCATTTTCTAAGACTAGTGCTGAAAAACATATTATTATAGTCATCATTAGAGAGGATTTTCTTTTCCTAAAAAAAAAAGCCAGTGATACTATAGATTCTAACAAACTGGTCGAAAACTAAAAGACGAAAACAATACATAGAAATAACAACTAGAAACTGAAGTCGTTTTCAGAATCTGTCATTGCATAGGGATGTTCATCCAGTTTATAATCTTTAGTAGAGGAACTACTAGAACCTGCAAAAGGAGTAAGAATATAAACATCTTCTTCTTTAGACATATCTTAGTCATCCATAGAATTAACAATATTAGCTTCGAGCTCACTTCTATCAAATGAAGATCCTTGAGAATCTTCAAAAATGTCATCATTGTCAATAGCAGAGTGAATAGAAAAAGTAAAAACCATGCCTTTATCACCAGAACTAGAACATATTTGTACAAAATGAAAAGGATGTGTAACAAAAATACCATCATTGATATGACCCACTTTTATCCACTTTAGAATTATGCCCCCTGATAAGATATTCATGAACTTTAACCTTATCATCATGCTTATCCACCGCTTCGTTAATTTCCTGCAATTTATTATCACAAGAATTAACAACTTCATTAAGAATATTGAAATTATTATGTAATTCAGATCTAATTTTAGTAGTGCTCAGTAAAATGTAGTGATGTAACCTCTGAACAGCATAGACAGCTGCTATGGCCAACTTCTCGACGTGGGAGTAGCTGAGTTTAGGTCTGGCTAAAGCACGGCTAAGATAGTAAATGACATGCTCTTGGAGCTTATCGTCCTCCTGGACTAGGACTACCCCTATGGTTGACTCGGACGCGGCCAGATACAATATAAAATCCCTAGAGTAATCTAGCGGATGCAATAATGGTGCCGACAACAAAGCTTTTTTCAATGTCTTGAATGCGAGTTGTGCAGTTTCATCCCATACAAATGGGGTGTCCTATTTTAATAGGCTCATGAAACCCTTAGTAATCTTGGCATAGTTTACAATGAAACGTCGAAGAAAATTGGACTTCCCCTACATGCTTTGAAGTTGCCTGATAGAACGAGGAGGAGGTAAATTTACAATCGCCTCTATTTTTAAAGGATCCAACTGAATGCCTTTGTTAGAGACAATGAATCTGAGCAGTCTCCCTAACTCGACACAGAACACTCACTTGTGGGGATTCAAGCGGATCTTATAGTATCTACATCGCTCAAAAATTAGACGCAAGTGATTTGGATGATCGATTCTTTTACGAGAATGTGCAGGCAGATCATCGAGGTAAGGTTCGACAATGGCTTTAATATCATGAAAGGTAAAGTTCATTTCCTGCTAAAAGGTTTCCTCAACATTTTTCAATCCAAAGGGAATTTTTTTTGTATGCGAAGGTACCCCAAGGACAAATGAAAGTTGTTTAATGTTGGTCTTTCGGTTTAATTTTTATTTGATTATATCTGGAGAAACCATCCATAAACGAGAAAAATTCACTTCCTGCGCAAGCATCAATAATTTGATTTATAAATGGCATGGGATAGTTGTCCTTAGGACAGGCTTTGTTCAAATCTCTAAAGTCAGTACAAATGTGTATGGTCCCTTGCTTCTGATCAATAGGAACAAGGTTGGATACCCATTCGGTCAAAGCTATGGGATAAATAAAAGCGTCTTTCAACAGTTTTTCAACTTCATCCTTTATTGCCGCCTCTTTACGCGGGTTAACAGGTCTTAAATTTTTTCTGAATGAGTTTAGCGTTAGGGTATGTTCAGATCTCATGCTCAACTATAGATGGATCAATGCCTGGCATCTCCTCATATGACTAGGAAAAAACGTCACGAAATTCCTTGAACAAGGACGTATAGATTGCAATCTCCTCAGGAGAGCAGTTTGCATCGATATGTATATTTTCCACAACGTCAGGATTTACAGAGATGTTGATAGGGATAGTAGCAGAAATATTTTCCATATTCCCCTGAACAAACATTCCTTCCCTTTGTAAGGGATTGATGGGTGTATCAACATCGTCTGCCAGTCTCATATGAAACTCTTGATTCTCTATCCTGCTTAGCTCTAGAAGAAAATAGGATCGATGGTGAAGATCTTCGTAAATCTTATCACGTCCACACATGGCTTCCAGAATGGCTTCATCAAAAGGTAAAACCATATCTAAACAGTCTGTAGAATGCAAAGATTTTTCTGCCCAAGCAGGCAAATAGACTTCTTCCAGTACCTGTGAGATTGTGAGGGGGACCGGAATGGGATCAACAGTGGTTTAGGTGATAACTTGGTAAGCCACTTCTACTGTCGATAAGGGCACTTCAGGTTCATGGTGGGAAGGGAGAACCCATGGATCAGTCCTATCAACAACCATGGCTATGGAATTCCCCACACTAGTAGAACCTATATAGTTAATCGAAGTTGGAAGATCAGATGTGCCCATCAGTGATGCGTACATTCCAGCCCATAAGATCTTTGTATCAAGTTTAACCTGATCAACCAATGGCATAGTGGACTCATTAGAATACACACAGCCTTTTCGAGTAAAATTGAGTTGGTCAACAATAACCAACTTCCCTTCATGTGGAAACACTACCACTCGAAAGACGACCGATGAAATAGAAGACATGGCATAAGTCCAACTCCTTCCCAAGAGCAGCTTATAATCCAAAGGTGCATTAATAACCTCTACCTCAATAGACACTGCTTTCGCTACTAGCTTAATTTCAAAAGCCGGTAGGATACCATGCGGATGGAATGACCTCTCATTGAAAGCAGTAAGCGGGGTGTTTGACGGAACCAACTCTAGGGATCTAAGAGCTTTCCAACAAGAAAAGGACATAACACATGTAGAAGCACCCTTGTCGACAACTTCCCTTCCAATGGTATTTCCACCATGGATTAAATCTATCGATAAGGCTACATGGTAAGGTAGGCGAATTTTAACATCAGACAAGTGAAATTTCTCCATGAGACTCAACGATTCCATACTGCCTAAGGCTGCTAAGAGTGCATCCTGCTGGGCGAGACAACTTTGTAACACCTCTAAAGCCGACATTTCACAAGGGGTTTGGGTTAAGTCTTCAACCACGGAGTAGTTTGAAGTAGCTCTAGCATTAGGGTTATGCAAGGTCTTCTTAAAGACACCTTTCAGTATCTTGGGCATAGTTTTGGCAGGTTTCTCAATCGTGAGAGGGTTAGAAGTTTCACCTATAGACTTACCCTTCTCAGAGGTGTCTTTTTCAGAGTTTTTATTCCTGGTCTGTAGCAAGGTTGAATATCGAACCATGTTGATATAATTGGGGTCAGGGGCATTTGGAGTGCCCCCTGCGACATTCGAAGCTGAAGCAAAATTCTGCCCTTGGGGAAAAGGATCCTTCAAGACAGCCAGTTATTGATCTTTTATCAACTTCTGGGCTTATTCCATAAGGGGACAAATATGGGTGAGGTGATCCTCATGGCACAACTTACATGGGAATTTCACCTTTTTCGTTTATTTCTTGTCCCCATCAGCATTGTTTGTGGATTTCGACTTGTTTTGATTTCCCTCCCCTTTCTTTCTTCTCTTCTTTTTCCCACCGAGCTGGTGATTTCTCTTCTCAGAGGTCTGTGAAAAAACATTTGCATTTTGGGGTGAGGGGGTAGCCTTTGCTGACTGCACCATAGAATGATTGACGGATAGCTGATGGAGTTGTTTGGCCAAAGATTCTATAGTGGGAGAATTTACAAACCCAACCACACCATCAGCATGGGGTCCGGGATTAGGTTTCTCTGAATCGTGGGTTGGCCTTGGTGCCTCAGGGATAATCTCATACAAGATCCCAGATTGAGAGTAAATCAAATCTAATTGCTGGGCCCTGAGGATAGCTTCTTCCTAATTTGTCATTCTTGATGTAGATATGTCCTTAGATATATAAGGCAATAGGCATTTAAAGAACCACTCTAATAAAAACTCAGAAGGAATAGTGGCTTTAATGAGGCTCTTCCGCCTCCTCCACTCTTGGATGTGATCCGAGATGTGGGTAGCCTTGTTCTTCCTGAAGGTAGATAACAAGTTCGTTCTGAATTCATATCGGACTGAAAGCTGGAAGTGGCTAAGGAATGCATTAGCCAAGTCCCAAAAACTATTGAACGCAGCAAAAGGAAACTCAATGTACCATTTTGTTGTAGTACTGTTCAAGGTTCTTTGGAACAGCCTCAACCTAACTGAATCTTCATTTAGCGAATTAGAAGAACACCATAAATGAAAAGTGGTGGCATGAGCCCCAGGATCTTCACCAAGTTTGCCTTCAAATTTTGGGATGTCTGAGGGCAATTTGGTGGGGACAGGTGTCCAGGAGGGATCATGCCTCACTGAGTCATTCATTAATTTAGAAAAATCTAGCAAGTTTAACATTTCTAGGAACGAAATCTTAGGTCTAACCAGAGCACTAAAAGTACCAGAATGGGGATTAGAGGGACTTGCCCCCAAATTCCCATATGTGAAGGTGGGGTTGCCCCCTGCCACCGGTTTTGAAGTGGATGGGTTACTTTGGAATGGATTCCATCCGTAAGCCACATGATTGTTGGTGTGAGGTGTAGTATAAGAGGTTTTGGCTACCCTAGTCAAAACTGGGGTTTGAAATACAGAAGTAGGTATCCCTCCACTAAACAACGAAAAGGGAGAGCTCATGAATGGAGCTGAAAACAAAGTTTGAAAACCTTGACCATAAGGGTTAGTGTTTCCAAACTGCACCCCTACATAAGAGGGTGACGGGCCTACGTACGAAGTGGATGGGGGAATGTGCCCCCTATTCAGGGGAAATCCTTGGACAAAATTTGAGAATCCTACCGGACCACTCTGGGTAGTGTGTGTGAAGAAGGAAGGAATGGTAGGTATACTAGGAATCCCAGTAACCATACCACCAGAAGCACCTGCTAGGCTTGTGGGAATCGACAGTTGAACCACTTGGCTCATTGGATTTAAGGGCGTAGTAGGTATACTATATCTAGGGGCACCTACCGGGGGAGCTAGTACCCCTTCAATCGGAGTGGCTGAGGTGGAAATAAAAGAGATTTCTCCTGCAATAGACATTATCTTGCCCACAAGGAAACCAATCATAGGTGGATGAAAAGGGAGAACTTGGACGATCACTGTATTGTTTAAGTCAGTCAAGGGTGTATTAAAATTCCTTGAAAACTCATCAACCTGCAAGTCTTCTATCCCAACTGTATTTAAATCAAAAAAAATTTCCCTAAGTTTTGTTTCACCTAGAACTTCACTAACTCCTATCGGTTCAAATGAACTGTCTGTGTCCAATATCCGCCTTTGAGGTGGAGGTGGAGGTTCCAATGTTATGAGAGGAGGAAGGTTTTGCAACCTTCATGACCTCCTAATAGGTTGGTCCTCCATGATTGTAAATTTAATAATTCAAACCCTAAGGTCAACTAAATATAGACAAACCACAAATAAATCACTTCAAAAAATCCTAAAGTCTCAACAGTCAACAAGGGTAAAAGATATGCTTTCCCGAAGAAAGCTGAAAGACAGTTTCTTGGCATCCTTGAAGAGGTTCTTAGGGACAAGTGGAGGAATCACCCACCTCCCTCCTACACTTTCAACAAGGGTTACCTTCCAAGCCTATCCAAGGTGAACTAGAAATAGCCTTTCGGTTTACCTGTGTATGAACCCTAGATGTCAAGAGACTAGAGGCTACCTTAACTATACCAATAGTCTGGGGGGATAGTCACAAGCCTAATTTGTATGCATGGGCAGGGCATCTGAGCCCGAAATTCTGTCTAGGACATAATCCCTAGATGCGTAGAAACCCTGTTTTACATTTTGACAAGGAATCGGAGGGTTATCTCCTCAGTCCAATGCCTCCACGCGGCTTCGTGCTTGACTCCCATTTGAGAGGAGCTTCCTAGATACTACTGATAAAGAGAAGGACTTACCTATTGATTGGCCCACTATGTCTGAATTTAAATACTTATGGGGAGTTTACACTTCCTATCCCACAAGTCTAACCTAAGCTAGTAGGTGTATGGCCCTAAACACAAAAATTACTAATAAATTTTAATTATTGCGTTCATTTTAAGGGCTATTTTTACTCAGAAGGGAAGTGGAGTGAAATACTATGATTTTTTTGACTCGATAAGAAATGTAAAATACAATAGGTGTATACTTCCAAAGCAAATTATCACTACTTAAAAAACAAGCTTCTCTTTTCCTTTTTTTTTGTAAATGTAAATTGACGAAAATGAAACAAATAAAGAGAAAACTAAGACTATATTTTTGTAATTTTTTAGATTATATTTAAAAACTGAAAACAAAACTACTGTATGTAAATAAAATGCAAGAGCTTCTAATGTTTTCTTTTCACTTTTCAAATTGCTCAAAGACTACTATGCATCTAAATGCACAAACTTAAGTATGCTTGAATAAACTAACTGTATAAAGTAAGCAAAGTGAAGTAAAATAGATTAATAAAACCAAAGGTCAACCACCTAAGGAAGACTTGGAACCCTAGCGTGGGCGGACACAATGAATGGAAATCACTGAGATCAAACAAAGGCAAGTGGAAAACCAATACTATTTGAAAATAGAAAGGGATATACAGTCTCTAGAACTCTAATCACTGATTTATACAACCATCACTTGAACCAATAACCCAATAGGAAAATCCACTTCAAGTTGCTAACAAAAATACAATCCAAACAATAAGAATGCAAGGGATTTACAAGAAAGCACAAGGTGTGGCTAACAAGGTCAACAAACTCACATTGCAATGCTCATAAAGAAGGCCAATTAGCAAACAAAATTTATAGAAGGACAGGGACAAGAAAACCCTAACCCAAAAATCTTATTTCTCAGGCTTGTACGTGACTGTGTATAAGGGAAACCCGCGTACTGTACACGACTGTGCTATAGAGAAACCCATGTACGCAGACCTCTGTATGTGACTGTGTATAAGAGAAACCCACGTACAGGTATACAATTTTCAAATAAAAAGAAAAATTTTAAAGGTCTTCAAACACCACTCTAAGCATGAACCAAGATAGGACACCACACACTAAATCAAGGAAAAGAATAGGCAACCGTCAATAGAAATAACCCACAGCAGTCTGGGCTCCCCAACAGAGTCGCCAGTTCTGTTGTTCAGGAATAAACACCCTTGTAACCTAGGGTCTGGGGTTATTAACTTACTTCTTAAACTTGCATACAATCATCTTTAAAGTACAGAAATAAAATAGGAAGAAATGTTTGACTCACCCGATAATCGAGGGTTGATCCAAGCTTTGTCATCTCCTGCTTTGCTTCTCTCCAAAGCTTTCAGGGATGCACCTCCTTCACCTACAAGGAGAAAATTCTCAAAGTACGATCTTATACATGTATATATGACAAGTTAGATAAACAACATATATAGTGCTTAATCAAATATATTCATCAACCATGATACATGAAAGAGATTCAACACAAAGTTGGAAGAAGAATTATCTTTATTAACAATCAGTGAATGAGATAAGTGTGCAACCCAACGCCTGAAACAAGGACTCCTCTACAACCAAAGGAATCTGAGTTTTGCTGCTCTAAAGACTTCTGAAGATATACCACCAGCATAAATTTACTCTCCAAATATGATTGATTAATGCCCTCCCCAAGGCCTCTATTTATACTTTGGAAAATATAGCAGTTTCGAAGGTTGAGGAGGTTGAGACAGTTGAGATGGTTAATGATTAGGGATCAACTAATCTCTAGTAATCGTGTTTATTATTTTTAATGTCAAATGGATGTGTACACAACTATTGATATAGGAAGCCTGTGTATGACACGCGAGTTTCTTTTAAGGAAACCCGCGTACAGATCTGTATGCAGGTTGCAATGAGAATAGTCGCGTACAGTACGCGGGTTGTCAACAAGCATAGTCACGTATGTACACGAGTTTCAATGGAGATAGTCGCGTATGGAAATACACACATAGAAAAATAAAATGGAAAGCTGGTTGAAGGGTAAATGCATCTCATGTCATGCCCATCTATAGTGTTTAGGCAAACTTCAATCCTATAGTGTCCTTTTCTGTACCAACATATGGAATGTTGGCACTCAGACGGAGAAGTGCCATTTGGGTTGATAACAACATCATGCTTATCCACCACCTCATTAATTTCCTGCAATTTCTTATCACAAGACTTAACAACTTCATTAAGAATATTGAAATTATTATGCAATTCAGATATACTTTGAGTAGTGAAGGACTCAAACTGCTCCAATTTTCTATTACCGATAGGATGTTGATTTAGGATATGCCAGACACAATCTTATAAACCATTTAATTGCTCCTGTCTAGAAACCATTTGACTCTGAAAATATAGAACACTATCTTTAAGACTAATGACCCAATCAGAGAGATCAATGATTTTCTTAATAATCTCCATAGTTAAATCCCTTCTTTGAAAACCCTTAGTCCAGTCCAAAGATATTATCCTATGGTAAAAGAGAGAAAACTGATAAGAACACACAAAAGTCCCAAAAGGAGATAGGACAATAACACCACATACAAAATGTCCAAAAGGAAAGTAGTTCAAAGGTTCAAAGTAGCAATTCCAATACAACATAAGACTCCGCTCATCAATACTAAACAAGAAACCCTTGTCGAAACAAATTCTTTGAATCAAGTTGCTTAACTAACTAGTATCCAAAACCTGAAAGGAAAGGGAAAAGAAATTGAAGAAGAATAGTACATGTAGACACCGGTAAGATAATATGGCCCTGTGTAGGCATCTTCCTCCCCTCACTAAGGACAAGACGATTGTGATCTGACCATTTCTAACAACCATTCCTGAATTTGGCCACAACCCAAGATCTAAGAACAAACCATCTCTAAGAATAGCATAACACAATGCTAAAACCTGCCAACATAATGCAAGGAAATTTGATGAAGGAGGAAGAAATGTCAATAATATTTAAATATTTGACATCAAAAGTAATATGTTATCCAAAGACACACTTCAAAAACACGACCAAAGAACAAGTGTTAAGGAGATTGTCCTTGGGAAATAAAAACAACCACGAAAATAAGGAAAGCTTACCCACCATGAAATAATCAAGGAAGATGATGCAACCTTGCAAGATATAATGGATAAACACTATAAGACCACAACACTCAAAGTGCACAACCTCATGACCACATGCCAACAATCCAGTCATGCACAAAATAAACTATTAAAATTATCCATTCATTCTAATAAGATTAACTCATAATTTTACAGATTACACAGGCCTCAATGGGTTTGATCAATATGCATAGTTCACAAACCTCATTTATAGGCTTGAGATATTTAACCATTAGATTTATAGTAAACAAAATTTAAAATTAATCCTCCGGGTATCAGTCTCAAGCAGGGTATTACATTCATCAGGATATTACCAATTATAATTACAAGGGTTCTCCTTCCCTCTGTTTCCTTCTATTCACCTTTTCCACTCTCTTATTTGTTATCTTCTTCTTTTCTGATGCTCCTATTTTTCTTATGCTAGCTCTAGTTTTTTCTAAGCCTCAATTAGGATTCCTTCTTCTTCTCTTTCCCTGTTTTATTCCTCTATTTCAACCTCTACTAGGATCCTTCTTAGCTCCTCTTCTTCTTTGTAATTTCTCCCATTTCCTTATTTTTTTCCTTATCTCTTCATCTATCTCTTTCCATGCTTCTCGATCCTTCACAATTGCCTTATTCGTGAAACTTATTAAAAAAAATCCCTCCTCATTAATATGTTTATTGAACTGATTATACAGGAACATTGTCAACCTCTCATCATGACTTAATGGAGTTGATATGGACTTAATGAAAATGGGTTAGGTCTCTTCTAAATGGTGCCACACACCCCCTTTTATTTATGGCCAAACCTAAAACCTAATCCACCTTTGATTCACCTTGAAAATCATCCATAGAATGAAAAAATACTAAAAAGTAGAAAATTGTGAATTTTCCATATTAAATCTGGATCATTGGTGCATATCACATATGGTTTAATCTTGGCAGTTGGAACAAATTTCTCCCTTGGCGTGAATCACAAGACCCTCTTGTTTCCAATGATTGTGATATGTTTGGTGAATTAATCATTGTCATTGGTGACAACTACCTCCTGTTGCTCTTGTATCAAGCTCCCTGCATAAGAAGAAAGCATGGCCTCATGCTTTATCTTCCTTCTACTCCAAACCTACTCATAATTTATTCTCTTCATTCATTCTTATTATTTTCCACTTCCATCATATTATTTCAAACTCGTGCAAAATGATCATTTGGTGATTCCACTTTCCATTTTGGTTTCCTTCTTCATTTCCAATGCCTCACTCTAGGGTCTTCATCCATTCCACTGGAAACTGGTAATTTTTGATCTGTTCAAGGCTCTAGACCATCAACACTCCACCCTCTGATTATTCTTTTGCAATTTCTAAGTCATAATAAATATTACAATGTGTTGCAAGCTCATCCCAGTCATCACCATCCTTGCATTTAACATTTAATTCATATTGATCTCCACTCTCAATGAAAAACTCAACCATTTCTTTAATAATCTTATCTTCAAGATAATTTTATTTATCTATTTTTGAAGTTCTTGAGAATTTCTTATCCTTAACGTCATCATCTGTTATTTCACTTGTGCTACTATTGTCTTGCAATATTTACAATTACGCATAATACCCTATGATAAATATCTCCATCCTTGGTGATCTCAATGTTGTTATCATCATCATTATAATTAATTGCATTAACATTGCCTCCACCTTTCATCATACATTCAACATTATATCCCTCTTCATTATCCTTAGTAGCATTTACATCAGTAATAAACTCTCCCATGGAATTCATCCTTTCTATTGTTGTTTCGGGATTTAAAGTATAATCTCTTTCATTTATGTTTAATTTGTTTTTGTTGATTATCTACTCCACCATCAAGGGTTATGTCTGAGTCCTCTGCATCTTTACTATTGTTTCCCACGTCCATACAACCTTCCAAATGGTTATGTAAAATAAATGGTTCCTCTAGTTTCCTTTCATCATTTTCTCTCACAACATGGATTAATGTAAATGAAGCTAGAATAGTTTCCTCTGCTCATCTTCCATATTTACCACTGCAATTAATGCATCATTTTCCTTGCTTACGGGTCAGTGCAAGAAGATGAGGGACCTTTTAGGTGCAATCCTAGTTTTTGAAAACATGACCACGCTACATAAAAATATATCACATGTCTGCTACATAGCACTTGCTATGGTTAAACCCGAACCTGACATGTCATTAGACATGTAGGATAGGAAAACATAACGCGTACGCATTTTGTAAAACTAAAATCAATTTAATTACACAGTCCCGAAACCCGCGGCTCATTTTACCTATCAGGAACGTGATTTTTAGCTTGTACGAACATGGATTTGGTGCCGTAGAGTATTGGAGGAGGCCGATTTTGTTGGATGGGAGGAAAATTCACCGGTGAATTGTCATATAATCAAGTAATTCATCCACCCATGGCATTTTTTTGTCAATTCTAAGCCTAAATTACAGTTTTTTAATAGTTTAAAACAACCAAATTTTGTAATATTTAGAAAATTGGAATGAACCCAATCTCTAATTAAAATTCACATCTCCCTCAACCAAGATGAGTGAATAATTACAATGAATCCCTTTTCAAGAACTCAAAAATTCCTAATGCAACCAAAAATAAAAAAATATAGAACTCCTCCCTTTATACAATGTATCCATCCACATGAAACCCAAATTCCAACCCTCAAAGGCCATTTCCCCATGATACTAATTGAATAAGTTTCCTTGGAAATGGCCATAACAAGATGAAATTCATGCAAAAGCATGAATAGAAAAAATGCATAAAAAATTAGTAACTTGGTATCTCAAAATTTAATCACAATCATTTGTCCATGAAGATAATCAAAATTTCATCACAAGTGTATGTAGCTATACATTGCCTCTTAGTTAATAACCGTAAACTAAATGCCAAAACACATTAACAAAGTGCCTCTTGGGCCTGCCCTTCTAAACATAAAACAAACAAAAAATTCCCTCTGGAAAAAAAGCTTTTTATATTGATTAGATAGAGTTTACATACAAGTATGTTATGTTTGTTGTTTCTTAACATCCATACAACAAAAATAAACAGAGCCTATGTCCTAAAACGAACATTTGAAATAAAACTATCCATTGAGCAACTGTCATAAGTGTGCAAGAACCATCTTTTCTTTTGGATTAGGTCATCGTCTGATTTGTGGACCGAGATCTTCTGTTGTTGGTGGGAGAAAAAAAAAATGGAGATCTTGTCAAGGCCGTGAGCTTTTGTTGCTTGTAGGAGAAGGAACCAAAAAAGAGATCTTGGTGATCTGTTGTAAATCAATATTAGTGGCATCTGGGTAAGCAAAGTCATCTCAGAATAAAAATTGTGTGTGTGTTATGTGCTTTCCATCCTTTGGCATGGCTTAATGAAAGGTCTATGATAGAATTCATATACCTCCACATCTCTTTGTTCCAAAAATTTCCATGGGCTAGCCTCTAGATTTATCCCTTCCTTTGATAGCCTGCTTGCTTCGAAATTTCTTTCCCTGTAAACATGACGACATGTGATGTCATCAAAATTTGTTAGGATTATATTAACTTCTTCATATAGAGCAATGAGTGCTATGTTTTGGCATTTCTGAACTTTGTTTATCCATTTTATTACTATTAAAGAGTCTCAAAAAATCTGAATTCTTCTACAACCTCTTTCAATCGAAAAACAAAGGAGTAGCTTCAGATCCATTATTCTCGCAAAATTATTTGTCCCATTTACCAGGATCATCTGAATTTGAAAATGATGAGAGTGATTGATGAAAACAGTTGCCCCATGTTACCAGGAATATCGCACCTTCTGCGGACAGAAGTTGTTCCTCTGGTCTAAATGGTTCATATCCAGAACAAATGAGTCACAACCAGGTTGAAGACTTTCCCTTGAAACTATAGATGCCTAGAATAAAATCTCTGATGAAAGGCCTGCAAACACATCAAAGATACTAGAAAACTATCCATAGATCCATATCAGTGACTAAAGAATCTGATAATACATATGTGAGATTATGACACAACATATATATGGGAAAGGGACCAACTTTTCATTAATATATGAAATGAAAGAGTTTACAACTTTTTTCCTTAGTGTCAATGTAGTCCTTCACAAGACTAACATCTCATCCCCGATAGCTCCAACATGCTCCTCTATTCTCTCTAATGAATTAAGCCAGGATGTTAATTCTACAACATAACTTTACTCCTTTCTTCTCCCCTCAACCATGGAGTATAAGCCTGGTTTTATAGGGCTCAAAGGGATAGGAATGGTTGAGAAATAGGTGGGTGAGGTGGCCATGAGATCCCCAAAGCATGGATCTAGAGCTTAACTAACCCACATGAGTAGGGATAAGGATAGACATGAATCTTTTGTTCTAGAAGCTTCGTGAAACCTCCTTTTTTCACTTTTTACCAAGGGCACCGCTTATACTCCCTTATGATAGAGCAGTGCAAGGTGAGAACCACACCAAAAACAAAGGTGAAAGGCAGTGGCACTGCCTATCATCCACATACCTCGGGTGGTTTTGCATAAGGTACCGCTTATAAGCCAAAGGGTAAGAGTGGTGCTGGAGTTTTATATGTAGGATCAACATCTAGAGCACTATTTCACTTCAAGTTTGGAATTTGAGGGAAAATAAAGGTGTTAGAGATCTTATCACATGCTGGTGTCAGGATTTGGGTATAACAGAATGCCCCCCAAAGCATGAGGCTAGAGGGATACGATAGGCGAGAGATTTGATAGAGCAAGTTATCACTTCTAGGTAAGAGCCATCTTGATTAGAGAGTATCATTGAGTAGGCATCTGCAATACATCAATACTTTGACTCATGAGTAAATGTAACCTCATCATGGATGTAGACCAATACAAGGAAGATCCATGAGAGGAATAAACAAACATAGCTACTAGAATACAACATAGATCTATGTCATACAATGTATATCTATGTCATAAAGATGCAAATTTGAGCATAGCCACGACCATACAAATGTGGATCCATGCTGGTACTTCATACAATATACTCCATCACAACATGGGGAGAAATCTATGATTGCTTAACAAGTACCTAGGGTCTTTGTTTCGTCTTCCACAAAGTAGGATTCTATCCATGTGATTACAATGTTCTGAAGTCGAACATGGTAGAAACCACTTTATTATCGATCAATGATGTGAACCGTTAACAAGTGCGAGGGAGATCACCATTAATGTTAATGATTCCCAAGGTACCCTAGTACAATCCAATGAGTGTGAATAGATGTTTTGATGTCAAACACCCAGTGGAATATTTTGATCAAAGGTCAATGATGTGAACCTTTGTCGAGAGTAAGAGAATCTTTCATTGACGCATACAGATCTCAAGATATTAAACTTGTTTCGAAGAATATTTCTCGGATGATGGTTGATATCGACAGGAATAGTCTCGTCGAAGGAGGGCCATGATGAATCCCACATCGATGACACAAAACTTAGAATGAAGTTCTAGAATTTTGTAGATAATGTAACCATAGGACTGACTCAAAGGTACTGACACAAAGGTTGTTTTAACTACAGAGGTAAACTTCTTACTTCCTTTGAACATCATGTGTCACAACAAAAGACTTGGCAACATGACTAAAATAGACAGACATACAATACGACTGTGGAGAATGCATTCTTTTGAAAGGCTCAAAGGAGTGACATGACTCATGAAAGTGGATTGACTTGTAAGTCAGCTAAATACCAAATTGATTGAATGATATGCAGACAAGTGCCATGTTCAAAGGTGACAAACAACTACCATTTGATTTGCAAAATGATTCCCTTCCATTAATTCCCCCATCATGATTGATGAGTGCCTATTTTTTGTTTTTACGAGTCCAAAGACGGTAACAAACACTCATTTTAGCTTGTCCTTTGGACAAGTCCAAACTCATATGTTTTACGAACCTGAGAAAGGAGGGGTTCATTCCCAAAAAAGGGTCTTTCAATGTTTAATTTGAAGAGTCCAATGAAAGAAAACTCAGTGTAGTTCATGTTTACAGAGTCTCAACAAACTAAAGAAAACTCCAAAGGGTTCCTTTTCATATGATTTAGTCTCTAGGGCCCGAAAAAGTATAAAATAATCTCCAAGAGAACTCTTCTATTCATGATTCGCTGGAGTGTTCATTTTTCATAAATAGTCTATCCAAACCGAAAAAGAGATAACCCGCCGTTGAAGAGATGACTCTTCAAATACTTTTATATGAAGAAGACAAGCACTCGACAATCTTTTCATATTTAAGGAGTCTGAAAAGAGCTTAAAAGAGACTCCATTAGATTTTTTCATGTTTGAATCCAGAGCACGAAAAAGTAATAAACTAATATCAAACCACTTTTCATGTTTTAACTAGAGCATGAAAAATGAAAAGTAAGCTCAACATGATCTTACTGTTTTCAACGAGCTTGAAGATCAGTTGAAAGAATGCTCAGAGATTGGTTTCATTTTTATGCAAGCTCGAAACCAATGGGTAAACTATGCTTGAAAGATCCCATTAACATGATATCCAGAGGTTGGAAGCTCCCCCCCAACATGATTTCTAGCGAAGCTTACCCCTAGCATGGTTGCTAGCGGCTCGGCATGCCCCCCAAGCTTCATTTTATCTGACGTCTCTTCTTCCATACCTAACTTAAAAACCTAGTTACCAATGTAAAAATGTTCACTGAGGGGGTAGGAAGAACAAGAATCAGGCAGGTTAAAAGAAGGTTCAAGTTCTAATGCTAAAGGGAAGACTCGACTCAAGTGAAGGGGATTTGTTTCAGTTTTACACAAGCTTGAAATAGAAGGTAACTATGCTTGGGGGAAATTGACATGATGTCAGATATTGTTTCATTTTTTAACGAGATTGACACGGGAGAAGAACTATGCTCTTAGACATGGTTTCATTTTTATGAAAGCTTGAAACCAAAAGGGTAAACTTTTCTTAAGGAAACCTACTTCATTTTTTAATGAGATTGAAATAGAAAATGAACTATGTTCAAAATGACCTGTTTCATTTTTACACAAGATTGAAACAGAAAATAACTATGCTTGAAACATGGTTTCATTTTTATGCAATGTTGAAACCAAAAGGTAAACTATGCTTGAGGATACCTATTTCATTTTTAACGAGATTGAAATAGAAAATGAACTATGCTCTAGGACATATGTTTCATGTATTAACGAGCTCGACACAGAATGGTAACTATGCTCATAGCAAGTTCTAATCCAACACGATGTCTAGAGGTTGGTGGGTTTTCCCCATTACATAAAAGCTAGTGGCTTAACTCCAGTATGATGTCCATAGACTAGAGTCATGCCCCCAATTTTACCTATGATGGGAAAAATCTAACTAGAAGGGGAAAGAGCCACAAGAACATGCAGGACATTCAAGGAAGTCTGATGAATATGAGTCATACAATAATCAGGTTTAACGAAGGAAATTTGATCAATGGTCACCATCTTCCCATCATGGGGAAAATACATCACTCGAAAGAGTGTGGACACTACAGCTTTCATGGCGTAAACATTATCACACTCAAGGAGCAGATTAAAATCTAAGGGACCTTGGACTACCATAACATCAATACAGACATTTTTTCCTTCCAAAGTAATAGGCAACTGAGGAAGGATCCCTAAAGGTGCTGTGGGTCTTTGATTAAAAGTCAGTATCTGATTGGTGGCTGGCACATGTAGAGGAGAACCTATGGCTTGCTAAGCAGTAGAGGATAGAATGCTAACAGAAGCCCCTTCGTCGATGATAGTGCAAAGTATACTCTTAGAGATAATTTGCACAACTATGTGGGAAGGAACACTCGAATGGAGATGAGATTCTATTAGATTACTCCAGTCAAAGGAAATAACCTCACTACTCGGAGAGGATTCTATCAAAGGAGAAAAAATTTCCTCTTGTCGAGAACAATCAAAACGAATCATAAAGACATCATTAGTTTAAGTTCCACTCTCATCAGGGAGAGTAGGGGGAGACAAAGAATGGATCACAGTGACAACCTCCATCGAAACATTCTATGATAAAATAATGGGATCGGGTAGAAATGACATTGACTTGACTACTTCACTCTTGGAAGGGAGAGTGGAATCAATCATAGATAAAACTAAATTGATCACGTGGTCAACTAGCAGGGAATCGAGGGATAAATTACTATCACTTGTTGGACTCACCTGTTGATGATCAGTAATATTTTCCAACCAATGTGAAGCTTCATCCATGCTTGGACAAAGAAAAGTACAATGCATAGCCTTTCATATCAAACAAGGATACAAGACTTTACCCTTACGAACTTTTACCAATGGATCATTGGTTGAGGGTGTATCATCAACATGATGATCAGAGGTTGATTGCATAGACGGTTTAGACCTTTTAAACCACTCTTATTATACGCAGGAGAGACTAGGATACTCCTGAAGAAGGTGGTCCCCCTTGCAAAGCTTACAAGGGAAATTGGGTTTTTCGAGTGTTCTCTTAGAATGAGCACCATCAAGAGAAGATGGTTGCTGTTTTTTCTCTTTCTTATCCTTCTTGATTTTACCCTTCCCTTTGTTCTTCTTCTTATCCACCTAACTAATAAATGTAGAGATTTGGTCAAGCGAAGAAGAAGAAGGGGATGAAACCACAACCGATGAACAAGGAGCAAGATTAGGTTGAGGTAAATCCTCTCTCGGAGGAGAGGTGACATTTGAAAAATTAGGTGTAATAGGAATTACCAGATTAAACAGCCAGACCAGTAATCCTATAGTTAACCCAGGAATATTTAGAGTGGCAATAAAGGGAGGACCAATACCTTCACTTGGAGGGAAAACAAAAGGTACACCTTAGAAAGGGACCTCTTGAGTGGTAGTCTCAAATGGGGATGCCATCTCTAAACTCTCTAAAAAAAAACCCTAACTACCACACACAAGAAATCACTACTCAAACTAAAAGCAACAAGAAAACATGTGAAAGGAGTGGATAAGAGTCAGGGACCTCATAGGACAAGCCAAAAGGATAACTTAGATGGTTTGAGGATTCCTAAAAGGGTCTCCCGATATATGCTAGGTACATGGGAGATCAAATCGGTAGCAGTGTTGTCTAATGCACAACCATTCACAAGGGGCCTTCCTATATACAATCGAGTATGTGAAGTACCTTTTGATATACCTCAAGGGTATGTGAAAGATCGTTCGATATAACGACGGTATGTGGAAGAGCTGCGTGAGTCCCGGGTTGTAGTGCAGACAAATAATGACAGCTCCTATGTTTAACGATGCTTGAACATGTCTCTAACTTATCACTCAAATTGATAAAAGTTTTAACCTAGTACTGCCATTAATTTTATCTTGTGCGGTTAGGTGGAACCATGGAATGAAAACTTGAATTTAAAGAAGATGCACACTAATCTACATGATAATGCAAGTTTTCCTCTTCAATTAAATTCTACTTAAGAGAGGGAGAGAGACTTACTTTTCTTCCAAAAAATGCACATCCCAATGCAAATGTAATTCTATCTTTTCAAATGAAAAAGTAAAGTATCAATGCACCCCAAACAATCTCTAAAGCAATTAAAAAAGAGATCTAGAGAACATCTAACACAAATAAACCAGAAATGTTTCCTATCTTTTCATGCTTGAAAAAGATGCATAAAAAATTGATGGAAAGATGATTTCACTAACGTTTCCAAACAAAACTAACTCTAATGCATGCAAAGTTGAAAACAGATATTTATTCTTAATAAAAGTAAGATCTAGAATTTCAAACAATCATGCACAAAACAAGAAGAAAATATTTTAACACGCTTGTGAATAAAGCAAAGGAGAGAGAAAACTAAAACTTCTCTTTGGAACATACAAGGAAACAAAGAACCAATCTCTCCTACCAAGCACTAAAAAAACTCAGCATGCAAAAGGAAACAAAAATAGCCCCAAGAAAATAAAGACTCAAAACAACATGGATCACTCATGTATTCCAAGTCCAAAACAAACCAAAACCTACTCATGAAAATGAAATGTATATTTTCCAATGCCAATGAATAATATCTATAGAAAGGACCAAGAGGTTTCAAGAAAAGAAAAGAATGTAAAATCCAATGCAAGAAACATAAAATCTTCTTTGAATGCAAAGGGAATATAACAATCAAAGCGAATGTAAAATATACAATTCATGGCCCCTCAAAAATTAAGCCAAAAAACACTCATAAATCAAAATACAACAACCAAGTTTTGAAATCAAACAGGGACTAAAAAGCCTACTTGGAACCACTTCCAAAGGGTCACTGACAGAGCGATTTTTGAAGCAGCACTGCTTCTTGATTACTAAACTCAGGTAGTGGCACCACCTATGGGTAACTGAGTGCAGGAGGTGGCACCGCTTATTTCCAAAATCACATGAGCGGTTCCCTGTAAAAACCTAGAACACAAGGAGAGTGAAAAAGTCATGTTAGAAGTTGCAGAAACAATATTAAAACTGATGAATCAACAGTAACCAAATTTGTTATCAGGAATATAGAGCATATAAAGTCAAGGTGACTCAGATATAAAGAGATCTGATGATTTCAAACCAAAAATAAGTCAGATGGTAGATCTGACTAAAAAGATAAGAATCTAGAGCTTGGATTCGAACAAGTGTTTGAAGTCTAAGGAATATCATATATGTTGAAGCTCTATCCCCAGTGGAGTCACCAAATTTGTTATCAGGAATATCGCACCTTCTATGAACAGAAGTTGTTCCTTTGGTATTAATGGTTTAGATACAGAACAAATGAGTCACAACTAGGTCGAATACTTTCCCTAGAAACTGTAGATGCCTAGAATAAAATCTCTAATGAAAGGACTGCAAACACATCAAACACATGACAGCATCAAAGATACCAGAAAACTATCCATAGATCCATATCAGTGATTAAGGAATCTAATAATACATATGTGAGATTATAACACAATAGATATATGGGAAATGAACCAAATTTGCATTAATAGATGAAATGAAAGAGTTTACAACCTTTTGCCTGTCGATGCACTCCTTCACAAGACTAACATATCATCCCTGATAGCTCCAACTTGCTCCTCTATGCTCTCTAATTGATTAAGCCATGATGTTAATTCAGTAGCATAACTTTACTCCTTTCTTCTCCCTTCAACCATGGAGTATGAGCCTGGTTTTATAGGGCTCAAAGGGATAGGAATAGTTGAGAAATAGGTGGGTGGGGTGGCCATGAGATCCCCAAAGCATGGATATTGAGCTTAACTAACCCAGGTGACTAGGGATAAGGCTAGACATGAAGATTTTGTTCTATAAGCTTCGTGAAACCTCCTTTTTTCACTTTTTACCAAGGACTCTGCTTATACTCCCTTATGACAGAGCGGTGCAAGGTGAGAAATGCACCAAAAGAAAAGGTGAAAGGCAGCGGCACTGCCTATCATCCACATAACCCGGGTGGTGTTGCATAAGGTGCCGCTTATAAGCCTAAGGATAAAAGCGGTGCTAGAGTTTTATATGTCGGATCAACATCTAGAGCACTGTTTCACTAAAAGTTTGGAATTTGAGGGAAAAAAAGGTGTTAGAGATCTTATCACATGTTGGTGATAGGATTTGGGTATAACACCCCACCCCCACTTTTGTTGTCTTATGAGGCCCCATCAAAATATGCCCAAGGATAATATTGGTCAATCAATTCTTCAGTGATGATCCTTGGATCTGGCTGGTCTTTGGTTTGTAGAAAATATGAAAAAAATTCTAGGCCCTGTTTTGCTACCAGTTCATGGGATGAAGCCTTTTCTAAGAAAGTGGCATTGTTCTGTGCTAACCAAATTCCCCACATATGGAGGAGTGGAAGGGATTTTATCTGAGCATTTATGGGGTCAGAAGACCAAATTATATAGGCTTCTTCTACCGAGAGACCTGCCCAGTTGAATCTAAGATTTGACAAGGTTTGTGAGTGATTCCAAACCTAAGTGGTGAAAGTGCAGGTAAGAAAGAGGTGGTATGTGTTTTCTTCACCGTCCTTGCATAGTGAGCACCAATCTGGCCTTGAAAAAGATATTTTTTGTAGCCTATCCCAGGTTGGGATTCTATTTTCTAGTGTGCACCACATGAATATTCTTTCCTTCGGAGGGCATTTTAGCTTCCATATTCTCGGTTGCCACTAGTTTGGTTCCTCTTGAAACTGGTTTGAGTATATCTACTGGTATCCTATTTTTGGGGTGTATTTTCTGTGCTTTGCATACTCCCAAACCAATTCATCTTATGATTTTGTGAGTCATATGTGGGAGGATAGCAGAGTTGTAATATATCTATTCTAATCCTCAGCCCAAATGTATAGAATTTCTAGGGCCTAACTTCCCATCCAACCTTGATGCCATATGTTTGTTGAGGCTGGATCTGCCACTTGGTTGAGATGAAAGAGGCCTTTTTTCTATAGACGATGGAAAAGTTGTCCTGAAAGAAGGTGGTTTTGTTGAATTCCTGGCTAAGGATCTTCCCCTATTCTAAATATTGCTCCATTCCCAATTTTCCATGCCAGCCTGTTGTGTATGAGATGGAAAGCATTGCACATAGCCTTCCAAATAATTGATCCATTTGGGGCATTCGAAAAGACAAAGTATTTGATCTAGTCTACCAATGGTAATGGGTCAATGTATTTATGAGTGATCACTTCTATCCAAAGGCTGTGTGTTGAGATGAGCCTCTATCCTACCTCTGCTTCCAGTGCTTTTGTGAACATAATGGAGTTTTTTATTCCCCACCCTCCAGGACTTTAGGCCTGGAAATTGGTTCCATTTCACCCATGGGAGGACTTTGTTCTCCTTGTTTCCAGTCTATAGGAATTTGAGCAGATTCTTCTAGATTTTCCAATATTGATTTTGGAATCTAGGAAAGCACCATCCAATAGAATGGAATATTCTTTAGGACTGACTTGACCAGAATAAGCCTGCCTAATCGCAAAAGCCATCTATTGCACCAGATATTTAATCGATGTTCAAGCTTTGTCAAAATCCAGTTCCAATATTCATTTTTGTAATAATTCGGCTTAATCCCGAAACCTAAATATTTGAGACCTTCATCTAGAGTGTGATGCAGAAAAGGGAAGAGTTCCAACAAAACTCTCGTGATATATTCTTCTAGGTTGAGAGTGGTGATTGTGGATTTACTTGAGTTGATATGCATTCCAGCTGCCTTACAAAAGAGAAGCAATATTTCTAAAAAAATTTCTACCTCCCTGAGGGATCCATTGTAGAATATGAGAATGCCATCTATGAATAGAAGATATGTGATGTTTAGGTTAACAACCACCTTGATTCCATCAAATACTCCTATTCTCTTTGCATCCACCAAAGCTCTTCTTAACCATTCTGCAACCAACAAAAAGAGAAGGGGGGATAGTTGACATTCCCAGTGAAGGCCTCTTTCTAAGTGAAATAAAGGGGAGGATGCTCCATTGATGAGGAAAAAAAAGGAAGCTGTTGTGATACAAGCAAAAACCCATTTTATGAAGGCATAGTCAAACCCTAGGTGTGTTAGGAAAAGTATGAGATAAATCCAACTAACTTTATCAAAAGCCTTGGACAGGTCATTTTTTAAGATTACTCCCTTAGTCTTTTTGGATTTTGTTCTGTGGAGCCTTTCTTGGGCTACCCCAATGGATTCATGTATCTGTCTATCTTCTAGGAAGTCAAATTTCTCTTTTGAGATAATCTTTGAAAGGACAGTTTTGAGTCTTTGAGCAATTATCTTTGTGACTACCTTGTAAGTGATGTTGCTCAAGGAGATGGGCCTGTAATCCTCTAGAATTTCTGGGTTGTCTTTCTTTGGGATTAGCGATAAAAGAATTGAGTTGAGAAGGTGATGTAGAAGGCCATTTATCCTTGTTTCTTCCACTATATGGAGGAGGTCAGACCTGATGATATCATAGGAAGCCATAAAGAATTCCACAATCCATCCATCTGGCCCCAGGATTTTGTCCTTTTGAAATCTATGCAAGGTCATTTTTAACTCCTCTTTCGTCATTTCCTCCATCAGAACTGAGGTATCTTCTTCTGCGATATGTTCGGGAAAGAATTGCAAGACTTGTATTATCTCGGCTATTGTTGCTTGTTGATATGATTTGAATAGATTCTCAAAATGAGACTTCCCTATATCATCTAGGTCTTCGAACGAGGAGACTACTTCATTACTAGCTTTCCTTAGCTCCCAGATAGTATTTTGTTGTTTTCTTCCTTTTGCGAAAGCTTAGAAGAATTTGGTATTTTCATCTCCACACTCCATCCATATGGCTCCAATTTGTAGCCTCAAGACCTCCTCTCTTTCCTTAATAATCTTATTTCCATTAGATTCTAGTGTGTATAATCTCTCCTTATCTTCCTGAGTAAGGAAACCCCCTCCATTAGTATTCTGGATCTCTTCCAGATCTGCCTCAATATGGGTGACTACTTGATCCTCCATGATTTTTTTGTTTTGATCCCAGTTTTTTAAAAGGTTTTTATGAGGAGGAGATTTTGTGCAAAATTAATAGCATCACATGAGCCTTCATCTACTTGAAATGGCTACCATTTATTTTGAATAATCTGGAGGACCTCTTCATTTTTTATCCAAGAAGAGCAGAGTTTCAACGGGTTGGCTGGTTTCCTTGGGTTTTTTGTATTTCCAAACATATGGGTAGATGGTTTGAGTCTGTTCCTGAATCCACCCATTGTTTGAACATCAAATATTTCTATAGTATATTTTCGACCATCAGGAATCTGTCTAACCGTTTTGTAATCCAATCCTTCCCCTTCCTTCTATTTGTCTAGGTAGGTTTCAACTTTTAAGGGTCTAGGTCCACCATCCTCATGTTATGAAGGAGGTTTATGAATAAGGATGAAAAAGGACCCGTTCTCGCTCTTGGCCCCTAGATTTCATGCACTCCCAAAGTAAAATTCAAATCCCCCCCAATAATCAGATTTTCCTTCCGAATGATTTTGGAGTTTTTCAAATTTTCCCATAACTCCACTCTATTGTTGTAGGGACCATAAATATTCAGAATATTCAAGGTTAGATCTACCTTCACCCAATTAAGTTGAATTCCAAGGCCATAGGGAGATCCCCATGAGTTTTTGCAACGTAGAGTAGACTGATTCCAACCTATTTCTAATCCAGCAAAGTTTCCTCTTGCACTCTGAGCTATGAAGGTGTAAAAGGAAGAAATTGTGGAGAGTAGACTAGTCACTTCCATATATGATCCTAACATCTCCAGGAGTAGGACTACATCCGGTTTGTGGACCAAAAGCATCCTTTTAAGGGAAAGTTTTTTTCGGGTACTTGCCAGACCCTTGGTGTTTAGGGAGAGAATTTTCATTTTGGAACCCCTTTTGGGGCTTGCACTGCTCTAAGTACCCCAAAGAGGGTTTTTTGCCTTAAATTCAGCTGATATCCAAGTGATTTTTGTTGGGCTATGGAGATGTGTGATGGAATTCCTCTCCCTTTTCCTTTTGCAAGAAAGGTAATGTTTGTGCTGAGCCGAAGGAGAGAGGCTTTCGGGGTCATCAAAAATAGGAATATCCCTTGATCGAAGGCAAAATCAGATTAAGGAAGGGGGGGGATCGAGGGAGAAAGCTACGGGGAAAACCTAGAAACCATCACATGGGGTGGAGGGTTGGATAATGTGTGAGAGGGGGGAATGCAAGGAGTTTTAGGGGGTGGGAATTCAGAAACACAGGGTGTCAATGAGGTTTATTCCATTAAATGTAAATAATTTAATTGATCATTCAAACAAGAAAAAGGGGATTCTCTATGAACCAGCCTCAATTGGTGTGTCACGGTTCCTCCTGAAGCGGGGTGTACCCATGTGTAGAGGCCACTACAACTTGTATCTCAAAAGGTCCTGATGGTTGGCTTGACGATTCTACTTCTGGCTAACCACCCTTGTCTTCTTGTCTTGCTACTTTCCCATCTAAACACAGAGCCCTAGTTTCCTTAGAAATCCATCTCTTCCTATTGGGAGTTGGTGATAGGGCAAGAGGTCAGTTTTCTGCCAAATGCCCTGTCTTATGACATTTATGGCACATGAATGGAATCCCCTCATATTCCAACAACTGTTTCCTTATTTTTGGGCCAAATATCAGGTTGATGTGAGACATGAGGCTGGTTCATATGTTCAGATACATGATGATTCTTTCCATCATTCTGCGCTTTGTTTGTAGGAAAGAGAGTTCTTCCTCTATGAAGGTCCCCAATTCCTTTCCTATATCTCTCAAAGAAGTTGGGTCCCAGAAATCCTATGGAAGCCCTGACAGTTCAACCCATATCAGTATAGTATCCAACCTCTCGTTGTCAACATCAAACAAAGGAGTCCATTTCTTGAGCTTAAAAGGGGTCACGCCAAAATTCCAGACCTACCCTAGAATCTTCTTAGAATTGTCCTTGGAGTTAAATTGGAAGCCAAACCAACCCTTGGCCAACGGTGTGAGTTCAGGTTTGTAATTTAGCATCCCTACCCAATTTATTTGGACCCAAATCCCCATTTCCTCTTGGGTGGGGTTTTGACCACTGATTTTGCTTACTAGGGAAACTTCTTCCATGTCCTTTGCTTCAGTAATGGATATATCAACCCCACAGACTAAATTTAAAGGTCATCCTCTAGGGTTTAGGCACCGATTCTTTCTTTTTTTGTTTTTGCTTTTCCCAACCCCAGGATTTCCGTCAACAAACCCTCTGTTGTGTCCCTTCCGCTGTGTCCTTAGCCTGAGTCTGGTGAAGAACCACTAAAATTTCTAGGCTGTAAGAAGGAAGAGATGAAGCCTTCCGGGATAAGTGTAAAATCTGGGTGAAAAGTGGGGGTTTGTTCATCTAAAGTAGGTATAGTACCTAGCCATCCCACTTCCAGTAGATTGAGCTCACTGAGGAAACCTTGTTCTGAAAATGCCCCTGAGTTCGAAGGATCTTGCACAAAGGGTTCATTGTGCATGATTATGGCATCCACTATCTGTAGCAAAAGATTTGTGGGTGAGCCTTAAAGTGAAGGGTCTAGCTGTCCAACTGCGAGGTTCCCCAAAGACCCGCTTTCATCTATGGGTGTTGGTTGCACAAGAAACCTAGAAACTCTAGCATAAGCCCTAGCTTCAGTTCCAGCTGGAAAATGTTCAAACCTGTCCTGGATAGTTGTCGAAGATGCGACCATGGATTATTCCAATGATGAGAAGATGGAGAAATCTTGTCACAGGTCCTCCGAGAAGTCTAGGAGCTCCTCGACCTCACTGCTACTAACACCAGGATCCATGCTGGAAGCAGTGAAAGAACCGTATTAAAATAGTAAAAATGAAAAAACCACTCTTTTTTACCTGACAGGAATCTCCCTTTATCCCCTGATGGATTCACCTCAGGACTGTCTCATTCCATCAAAGAAAACCGCATACCTAGTAATTTTTAACCTGTGAGATATATATATATATATATATACTTTTTTTTCTCTTTTCAATACAACAATGTATTATATATAATTCAACAATATATATANGCATCCACCACTATTTTTCCACTAAAATATTTTCACTTCTTGGTTATAGCACCCACCTTATTTGTGTTTTAACTATACCTTGACACTTTGGTATTTTTCTGTGCATATAACTTAGCCTCCGTGCCCCCAGCCTTATCACAATGGGAAAAAAAAGTTGAAATATATGAACCTTCTCACTGTGATATTGAATTACAAGTCAACACGTCCTGAAACCAGCATACAACCCCAATATTCATCGCATCGTCGAAGAGTTCATATTAATCATGTAGTTATGACCCTATCTCTATTGATCTACCAAAAATATAATTAATTAAAGTTCATCACCTAAATTAAATACAGCTCAAATTATGCTTCTTTGATCCTATAAAGAAGGAACATAATCAATGAATAACTTAACTAACTGGTGACTCACTTGACATATCACTAACTAGATGCTATAATTCTAGAAATGCTCAAATAACTCTATCGATTACATTGGGAAAATGATCTAGTCTCCTTATCCTCTTTATTGAAACTCTCAACAAAATAAAGCAAATTAGAAACATGTGAGACCCTAGGTCTCCCTAAGTTCCCTTGACCTAGCAAAGTCATAAATGACTTTACTCAAACAGTCTATGCCCCTGCATCACTAGGTTTATCAACCATTTTTTAAAATAGTAAAAGCAATGGGTAATATATTTCTACATGTCAAGACTCTAAGCTCCTTACAACCAATTGTATTCTAGTCCATAAATTCTCTATTTTCCCATGTCACTTTTGGTTGGTTTCCATGTTTATAGAACAATGGAAATGGTGAAAACCCATGAACTACCTAGAGTGTGTTGTGAGAGTGTTCCCAACCATGATCGAGTCAATGATATTTAGAGGATTGGTGGAAACCCTGTATCACCCATTTTCTTGCCTCACATACCCTAATAGTCCTTGGCCCCTATCGTTTACATATCCAAGGGGCGTAGATGCCAAAACATGTCAAAATAACACTCCTAAATTCTAAGAATTTTAAACACAAGTGTGCATGGAAAAGTCACTAACCAGGATTAATAAGTACCTTAACTTCTAGAAAGAACTTGAACAAAACTTACTTTTTAATTGTTAAATGTTTAATTTTAAGTTTTAAATGTATGTAAGTGAATGCCATTAAATTGCTTACTTAAGTTTGATTTAATACATTTTCAATTTTGAAGAGACGTCATTATATACCATGCATATGTTTCTAATGATTTTCTTATTGATGTTTCATTGTATTTGAGGCTATTGACACAAATGTCGAGATACTGATTGAGCTTGCCCACATGAGGGGTATTAGTGTGGGTTTTAGTGGTGGTGACAGCATTCGCTGCTCACTTTTATCAACTCTGGATGCAATTGTTGAGACTATTTCACGGTCAAGCAATATAATATATGATATTACACCATATGGAGAAATAAAAAGACAAGAATATGTAGATGGGCTAGATTACAATGTAATCAAAAAGTTGAAAATAATCAAAGAGAGCATATTTTCATTGTTTAGGGACCCTCGGATGGGGGAAATCCCAAATGAAAACATGCCTCATATCTCTATTGAGTGGTGCACATTTCATCCATTTTTTTATCACTGGATGGACAGATGGTATATGGTTTTTGATATGCCACCACATAACAACAAGGAAATCCCCCTGTATTTCCTTCGAAAGATGTATGCAGAGTTTGTGTTGGGTAAACACGTAAACTATTTTGATATCTTGCAGTTTCAGGGGATCGGTGGGGGGATTCCCCAAAACCGACACAATGGGAGGCTTTGAGACCCTGATCGCCCTATCCCTGCACCTCATATATAATTTCCTAGGCTATATGTCCCACCTACACATCGTGTTATTCCACGGGCACATGATGCGTATTTGAGTTTGGCACTGTTGTTCTCCATAGCACTATGGTTCAGCATATTGGTGAGGAAGGGACATCTATACCTGATGTGGTAAATACACCAGGTTTTCATGGTGCAAGACCATCGTCTAGTGTAGTGTTAGAATAATCAACCCGTAGTTAGCTACCTTAGACATTAAATTAATCATTTTTGTCTTATTTTCCTAGTTTCATGATTCCACCTTATGCAAGTTGTCATCTACACATCCATAGTGGTCAAAATTTCTAATTTTGACTCATGGAGCACTTGGGAAACCTAAAGGAATCAATTCTGCTTTATTCCTAGCCTCCTAGGCGCCCTTCTGCTTTTTCTGTTTTCTTGCCTGCTTTTTCAGTGCTTCAAGGAAATTGGGAAAGTTTGACTAGGTGAGGTTAACTAGTTTTTTGTCCTCCACATCCTACACTCTTTTCTCCTACGAAAATAATGTATGAGTTGTCCTTCCATTACCTTTTAGCTTTCCTAAGTTATTTTGCTAATTCGTGAGCTCCTTGACTATTTTGGAAACTACTTTATGCACATATGGGGGATTTGCTTAATTTTAGTAAGCCTGCTTTTGACTAGATTTGAATTTCCTCCTCATGCATTCGAATCCCTTATGTAATTATTTATTGCAGCAGCCTATGATGTTACAGGGTTGGCTATTGTACACTGATTCAATACCATTTAGTGTTCAGCTCCATATTCATTCTCTTTTGTGAGTGATTTTGCATGTACAATTGATAATTGTTGTGAGTAAAATTGTTCTATCACTGGGTTCAATTTCCACATGGTATCAGAGCCTTTGTAGATCAATTTCTCTGCTTCCAATTTGTTTTGCAGGTTCGACATCAGTGACTGGGAGCCTTCTACTGACAACCGGGACAATTCCTGAGCTATGGATCAATCTCAGAAGATCATCTTGACTCCCTTCAACTTCTTTGAATGGAAAGCAGAGATGGAGATACTGTTGAGAGAGAAAGGCCTCTACAGAGTGACTATGGCAATAAAATCAAAGCCCAATGCAGCTGCAGAGAAGATAAAAAGGCACAACAGGAGGGATGAGGCCTATGGTCTCTTGTATCTAAGTATTTCCAGATACCTCCTTTTCGATCTTGATGGATTGACATCACAGAATGAAGTATGGGAGAATCTTGTTGATATTTTTGGAAAGACAGATGAGATGAGGAGACATCAAATCGAAAATGAACTGATCTCCCTGAGTCCAAATAGCTTTGAATCCCTGCAACTCTATTTCTCCAAGTTCGAAGCACTTGTTTTGCAACTAAAATTGTGTGGGATCAAAAAGAAGGATGATCAGATCATCTTGAACATACTCTCAAAGCTTGGCCCTGACTATTCAGTGTTTGTTTCAACCTTTTATGCCACAAAGTTGACAGCTCGAACCTGGAAGATGCTTATCCTTGCAGATTTCATGGAATCTCTCACACAAGAACAAGAAAAATTGGTGATGATGGACACCATCAAACCATCCAAATACCAAGATCTGGTTGTTGGAGATTTGAGGGTGGATTCAAAAAGCAAAAAGAAAGCTAAAAATCCACCTGAGCAAAAGAGAGGCAAGAACAAGTCTCCGGAGGAGCCTCAAGGTTCCAAGAAGAACTACCAGAAGAAGAAGAATAAAGGAGAAATGAGCAAGTGCGCATACTGTAGTAAGGGAAATCATACTGAGAGCTCCTGCATGAAGAAGCAAATAGACATACTGACCCAACTCCTGGAGAAGAATGGCATCTCCCTTCCAGACAGCTCAAAGAAGAGAGAAGGAGGATCAAGTTCAGAAGACAGAGAGAGAGTTCATGCATTGGTTGTTGGCACATCAAGCTCACCTAGTTTCATCATTGATTCTGGAGCTTCAAGACACATGGTTTTGACCAAGGAGGCATTCTCCTCACTTGACATGTCGAAAGGTCCACCGATAGTACTAGGAGATGACTCTCTCATTGAAAGTTTGGGCAAAGGGAGGATTGATCTTGATCATGGTCAGTTCAGCAATGTGTTGTATGTGCCTGGTCTTGCCTCCAACCTCTTATCAGTGTATCAGATGACTCACACTGGGTCTCCAAAGAAGGCGATATTCTCCCCTGATGAAGTTGAGATCACAGAGATCTCAAGTGGTAAAGTCATTGCAAAAGGAGTTGCAAATCATACTTCGAAGGTATACATGTTCTCACACTTCCTACCCTACTCAAACCCCTCTGCTCTTCTGATTCATGCTAATGAGGCAAGCAATATTTGGCATGAAATATTTGGCCACCTAAATTACAAGTATATTTCTGATCTTAGTGAAAAAGAGATGGTCATAGGGTTACCAAAGATAAAATTTTCCAAAGGAGTCTGCCAAGGTTGTATCCTAGAAAAACCCCCAGAGCATAAATTTGAGAGAGCTAGTCATGAGAGAACCTCTGCACCCCTTGAGTTGATCCACAGTGATGTTGCTGGCCCATTCCCTCATATGTCCATGAGTCAGGAAAAATATGCATTGAATTTCATATATGACTTTTCCAGGTATTGCTGGGTTTACTTCCTAAAACACAAGTTTGAAGTTTTTGGCCTCTTCAAAGTCTTTAAGGCTTTGGTTGAAAACCAGTCTGGGAGGAAATTCAAGGTACTCAGATCTGAAAATGGTGGTGAGTATGTCAAGTCTGATTTTATTCAATATTGTGCAGATGTAGGTATTTAGATGCAGCATTCTATCCCTTACACACCACAGCAGAATGGTGTTGCTGAGAGGAAGAACAGATCACTAAAGGAGATGGCAACATGCATAATGGAGGCCAAAACTTTGCCACCAAAGTACTGGGCCAAAGCTATAAACTGTGCAGCCTATATCCAGAATAGGGTGCCTCATAAACAGCTTGATGGTATGACTCCTTTCGAAGCATGGAGTGGGAACAAGCCAGATGTGATCCATTTCAGGATTTTTGGCTCAACGGCTTGGGCTAGAATTCCAATAGAAGAGAGGAAGGCTTTGCAGCCCCAAATCCAAGAGTGTCTATTTGTTGGGTACTCTAAAGATTCAAAAGGGTACAAGCTGATAAATTTGATCACAAACAAAGCCTTCATTGAAAGGTGTGTTTAGTTTCAAGAAGAACCCCTAGCAGCAGTGGAAGTTGGAGAAGCCTCTTCACCACCAGAACCTCTGAATGTAAGTGAAGAGATTGTTGAACATGCTGATTCTGATATGTCTGATAGTGATGAGTTTGTTGCAGATCCTAACAGCCCTAAAAGGCCAAATTGGTCAGCTAAGACCATTCATGCAGCAGGAGAGCTAGCTGGGAATCCTGGTGACCGTAGGAGGACTAGATCTCAATTTGAGAGTGCTCTGTGCATGAAGGATCCTATGTTTGCTGAGAAATGCTATTTGATGGTGGAATCATATCCTCAGACATATGAAGATGTAGCAAGAGATCCAAGATGGCAAGAATCCATGAAGGAAGATTTCATCTCACTCCAGAAGAGCAACACTTGGGAGCTGGTTGATCTTCCCCCAGGGAGGAAGCTAGTTCAGTGTAAGTGGATGTACAAGACCAAATTTGCTACTGATGGTTCACCTATGAAGTACAAGGCCAGATTGGTAGCCAAGGGCTACTCACAGATTCATGGCATAGATTACAATGAGACCTTTTCACCAGTGGCAAAGATGGACTCCATCAGGCTATCCTTAGCCATTGCAGCTTCAAAGAAATGGGAGGTACATCACATGGATGTAAAGTGTGCCTTCCTAAATGGAGATCTCACTGAAGATATATACATGCAGCAGCCTCAAGGATTTGCTACTAACCAATCTCTTGTGTGTAGGTTGAGAAAGTCATTGTATGGGCTAAAGCAAGCCCCCAGGGCTTGGTATGCCAAGATTGATAGCTTCTTGCTATCATTGAATTTTGTTCGGTGCAAATCAGATCCAAATGTCTATTTGAAGTTAATTAATGGTTCATTAAGGATCATTGTGTTATATTTTGATGACCTTCTCATTACAGGAAGCTCAAAGGATGAGATTGCTTCCTTGAAGGGTGCAATGAACCAAGCCTTCTCCATGGTAGATTTGGGGCTCTTAAGCCAATTATTGGGGATTGAGATTTCTCAAACCAAAGTTGGAATCAAGGTGCACCTGTCACGTCCCCATCCCTTCGGTCGGCGAAGAGGACGCGACGAAGACCAAATACAGCTGGGCAAATAGCCCCATGAACATAAACAGGGCAAACGATGATACTAAAAGCTTAAACAACATCCATAATAGGATACATAAAACATCATACAAGATGCATAATTCCTCATTCATTCAGCGGAAGCAACCATGTACATAAACCAGCATTAATCATGTTCATTATAATTCATTTGTCATCAACATAATCTGCAGAGATGGGATATAGACAGCAGACTTATCTTTTGATGAAGAATTCACCCGCAACCAGCTACGTCGCTGCAACGTTCCACCCAACCGTAGGCCAACATGCTCATCAATCTCTCAACAACACTGCCACCCCCGAGCTGGGCAGGATTCCTCCATGATAAGGGTCATTGCAGGCTTGCACATAGCCAAGGTACCAAATCAGCAAAACAACATAGCTGGGTTTAACATGCCTTCAATAGATTGGCCAAGCCAACACATTCCAAGGGGACAACCACTGCATACCCGCAGCAAAGCAACTTCATTCACAGCTCTGTGATGAAGCAAAGGCAACTAACTGACAGTCCCAACCAAGCGGTGAACACAGATCAAGTCCAACCACACTGTTGAGTTTTTCTTGGCCCTAACGTGGCCAAAACAACTCAACCACAACACCCAAAATATGGTTGCATCCACAGCAAACCAAAACTCGGCAATTCAACAGCCCAAACTCACAATGAGTGATGGCCACAATCCACAATCTCAACAAGGGGGAAAACTTAGCCAACAACACATACAATTTCCCAATGGAACGACTGGCATCATCACACAGTCCACAAAACAGAGGAGAGGCCAACTCCTAGTGTGGATAGAGGAGAACTCAACCCACCGATTGGGAATCCATAGTGGTCCAAAACGAAATTGGGCACCACAGCCAACAAAACATGCGGGGAAGACAACAGTCCCAGAACGCAAATCAATGAGAACGGCTCACCCCATGGGACACCGACTCAGCCAATCAGTCAGGGATATCAAACACAGACCACAACAGAAAGTGGCTCACTACAAATACACAGTGGCCCAAAATGTAATTGGATGCCACAACTAACAAAAACGTAGGAAAACAACACAACCATACCCGTTAGTGAGAAGAACATACGGCTGAAAACGTGGAGGGAAAAGAACAGGCCACAGCCCTGTGCGAGTCCCAAACCAGGACAAATCCTCCGCGCGAGAACAAACAGGACTCCCCTCCCGTGTGAGGAAAATAACACAGAACTCCTGTGCGTGAGCATAAACAGACCACGACCCTGCACGCGAGCAGGAAAACAGACCACGACCCTACGCGCGAGCAGGAAAACAGACCACGAAAAAGATGACGGTGGTGGTGAAGTCTAGGCGTAAGAGGAAGATGAACAGACCATGGTCATGAAGATTGAAAACGTGGGAGAGAAGAGTGAGTGCAGTCGTGGGTGGAGTGTGGGTGTGGGAAAGGGACTGACAGTCCTGCCACAAATCCTTCCACCATAGTGGAATTCAACTACGCCAATCCTTCCACCACAGCAAAAGTTGGAACCACTGATCCCTCCGATGACCCGACTATCAACACTTAGAAAAATTCTTGAAACTTGCTGCTGCTCTGCTGAACAGAGAAGGTGATTCCACCTTCTGTCACTACATCTTCTTGGCCCATAGAGGCCCATTGTTGCAACCTCGAGCTCTGATACCACTTTGTCACATCCCCATCCCTTCGACCGGCGAAGACCAAATACAGCTGGGAAAATAGTCCCATGAACATAAACAGGGCAAATGCTGATATTAAAATCTTAAACAACATGCATAATAGGATACATAAAACATCATACAAGATGCAGAATTCCTCATTCATTCAGTGGAAGCAACCATGTACATAAACCAGCATTAATCATGTTCATTATAATTCATTTGTCATCAACATAATTTGTAGAGATGGGATATAGACAGCAGAATTATCTTTTGATGAAGAATTCACCCGCAACCAGCTACGTCGCTGCAACATTCCACCCAACCGTAGGCCAGCGTGCTCATCAATCTCTCAGCAACGCTGCCACCCCCGAGTTGGGCAGGATTCCTCGAGGATAAGGGTCATTACAGGCTTACACATAGCCAAGGGACCAAATAAGCAAAACAACATAGCTGGGTTTAACATGCCTTCAACAGATTGGCCAAGCCAACACATTCCAAGGGGACAAGCACTGCATACCTGCAGCAAAGCAACTTCATTCACAGCTCTGTGATGAAGCAAAGGCAACCGACTGACAGTCCCAACCAAGCAGTGAACACAGATCAAGTCCAACCACACTGTTGAGTTGTTCTTGGCCCTAACATGGCCAAAACACCTCAACCACAACACCCAAAAGATGGTTGCATCCACAACAAACCAAAACCTGGCAATTCAACAGCCCAAACTCACAATGAGTGATGGCCACAATCCACAATCTCAACAAGGGGGAAAACTCAGCCAACAACACATACAATTTCCCAATGGAACGGCTGGCAACATCACACAGTCCACAAAACAGAGGAGAGGCCAACTCCCAGCGTGGATAGAGGAGAACTCAACCCACCGATTGGGAATACACAGTGGTCCAAAACAAAATTGGGCACCACAGCCAACAAAACACGCGGGGAAGACAATAGTCCCAGAACGCAAATCAGTGAGCATGGCTCACCCCATGGGACAACAACTCAGCCAATCAGTCAGGGATATCAAACGCAGACCATAACAGAAAGTGGCTCACTACAAATACACAATGGCCCAAAACGTAATTGGATTCCACAACCAACAAAAACGTAGGCAAACAACACAACCATACCCGTTGGTGAGAAGAACATATGGCTGAAAACATGGAGGGAAAAGAACAGGCCACGACCTTGCTAGAGTCCCAAACCAGGACAAATCTTGCGCACGAGAACAAACAAGACTCCCCTCTTGCGTGAGGAAAATAACGCAGAACTCCTATGCGTGAGCATAAACAGACCACGACCCTATGCGCGAGCAGGAAAACAGACCACGGAAAAGATGACGGTGGTGGTGAAGGCCAGGCGTAAGAGGAAGATGAACAGACCATGGTCGTGAAGATTGAAAATGTGGGAGAGAAGAGTGAGTGTAGTTGTGGGTGGAGTGTGGGTGTGGGCAAGGGACTGACTGTCTTGCCACCCTACTCCCAAAGATAATAACTGCCTCAACCACCAGCAGCCATTCAGCAATAACTCCCCAACTAACAAAACAAGCATTGAAGAGGTTGGGTAAGACAAGAAAGGTGGCAACAAACAAAGGTGGTAAAACATGGGCTTTTCCCCTACAACCAAGGTTTGACATCCCCCACCCCTTATCCTTTGGAACCATGCCCTTTTCATTCAACGTTGCACCGCCGTAGATGGTTGTGGTTTATTTTAATTGATGTGCCTGTTTACATGATGCCGAATTATAATGTGCCTTATAGCACGACATACCATCGGCAACTATCCCTATTGCCGAAACATACAAAACCAAATCGATGGTGGGGATTTTGCCTTTAGCTCCTCACCATGATTAATTACATTATATACATCATGCAAATGGGGTCAAAACCGGGGATGTGACAGCACCAGTCCAAGTATGCCTTGGATTTGCTGAACAAATTCAGAATGAAGGATTGCAAGCCAAGCAAGACTCCCTTCCTTTCAAGAGTGAAGCTGGAAGAAGCTGATTCTTCACCTATGGTAAACAATACACTATATAGGCAATTGATTGGATGTTTGTTGTATCTTACACATACTAGACCTGATCTTTCTTATGCAGTAAGTGTGGCTTCTAGATACATTTATTAGCCTCATGAGATCCATTGGAAAGCAGCCAAAAGGATCCTTAACTTTGTTCAAGGAACAAGGACACATGGGATCTTCTATAAAGCAAAATCTGATCTTGATTTGATTGGGTTTACTAACAGTGATTGGGCAGGTGATAGCATATATATAAAGTCCACATCCGTTCATGCTTGCAGAAGGGCCAATCAACTGGTCAAGCAAGAAATAGATTGCCATTGCACTCTCATCTACAGAAGCAGGGCACAGAGGAGTTGTAAATGTAGCAACTCAATGTTTATGGTTGTAGGGGTTACTTGGAGAGTGTGGCTTCGAATCAGAATACTCAACTACTATCTACTGTGATGACTAGAGTACCATTCGAATCTGTAATGATCCAGTTCAGAAGCAGAGAACTAAACACATTGAGATCCATATGCACTACATCAGAGAGCTTGTGCATGATGGCACCATTCACCTACTCTTCTGTTCATCTTCAAAACAAGTAGCTGATATCTTCACCAAAGCATTTTGTGAGAAGACCTTCAGCAATCTCAAATCACTGCTGGGGATTGCTAATCATGCTATGAAGCATGAGTGAAGACAAGATTTCCAAATTTTGTTTTACAGTCCATGTTTAAGCGAGGATTTTCCCACTGGGTTTTTGCCTCTTTCCTTGGTTAAATGGACATGTAGTATGTAAAGGGTGACTAAGCCTTGTTGCTAGGCCCTATATTTGTTTGATATATTACTCATAAGTTAGGATTAAGGGGGGGTGTTAGAATAATCAACCCATAGTTAGCTACCTTAGTGTTGGAGCAGGGTCCCGCAGCTACAGGAGAAGCTGCCATTTTGGCGGATAGATAGTTTTGGCAAAGATGAAGAGATAAGGTAAATCTATGACGCCGTAGCATGTTTCTAGATGCAGAGCAGAGCCAGAAACCATGACTATTGGGATAGAGAAGTCAAGGAAGACGACAGTACCTAAGCGACCGAGAAGAGAGATCTCACCCACTGCATTGAAGGCAGCAGCGAAGACAGAAGGGCTCAGCTACCCTCATAAAGGAAAAGGAACGACGAGGCCGAGGTATTGAAGATGAAGGACAGAAGAAGGGAATTTGTACACAGTACCCATGGTCAGCGCTGGGAAGCATGGAAGACTGCAGAGAGAAGTAGTGTGACGAAAAGCGGCTAATCCAAGTACAGATATGCCGACTGTCACTAGTTAGGGTTTTTGGGTTACTGTTGGGACAGGCCCAGAGTGTTGTAATGGCGAGACCTTCGGGCTGCCTATAAAGGGATGTATTTTTGTATTGTAAAAGGTTAGATAGCTAGCCATTGAGTCGATCAACAAGCTAAGTGTCTCTAGTGTTTCAGCACTGTAAGAGTCGAGCTCTGGTTCTGTTATTAGTTGTAGTTATCTTAATGAAACCAGTAGCTGGCTCATTGAGCCTGTATGTAACAATCCGCAGGGATTGACAGAGAGGGAAGAAGATATTGTAGAGAAGCAATATAGAGGTAGAGAAGAGATCTAAGAGAGAAGGGCTCCAGGCTGTGTGCGGAGTTACCCAGAAGATCTCAAACTGCATATGCGGTGCAGCAGAACTGTGTGTACTTCCCCGGAGTTATAATATAGAAACACAGTTCTGTGGACATAGCTTCCATCCTGGAAGTGAACCATGTAAAATCAGAGTGTTATGTGATTGATTCATGTGATTGTGTTTACTTGTTGTATCTATTTCTCATTACGTGAACTTTGCTTACAGATTAAATGTATCTATGTGTTATTCAGTTCGCAGCATTATAGAAGGATAAACATAAGTTGAAGTCTTTAAGTATTATGTATCAGAGCTTGTCTATATTTCACTCAAGACAGTTAAGAGTTGCAGTGTTAAACAACCTTGTATGTTGAGTCCCGTAAGTCAAACACAAGTAATGCTAAATATGCTGAGCCGCAGCGGTAGGATATCGCAGGGAGGCCATACCGCACCATCAGAGGAGTTATGGTGCACGATACCGTGGGTTGAGGATCTAGCGTAGGAGAGAGTTACGTGTTGCCTAGGATGCGGCGATGTGATAAGGGATAGAGTCATTGCGAGTAAGAGGAAGTTGTGCGTCATGGAGAGAGACCTCGCGGGCTAAGAAGAGCTGCAAGACATGCACATGATGCGATAGAACCCGGTCAAGACACTTGAGTCTTTGGCCAACCCATTAGAATCACTTCGGGTGAGACTTCAGGCTGCTCTACAGTCTATCGCCGAAAGGGCCAGTGAGCTAGGTTTGTTGTTGGTACGTTACAGTAAACCTGGGTCTGCCCATAGCGACCAAAAAATGGTTATGTGAGTGCAGATGTCCATTGTAGTTGAAAGGAGGCATCGCACCGGGAATTAGTCTACACCAGCAGGTATTCTAAGTATAAGGAATCGTAGGAGGATGGTTCATTTTGCACAATTCATAAGCGGCTTACAAAAAAAAAATGCTTAAGTTTGTTTGAGCAGATGATGCGGTGTTTCATCGCAGCAACGCGATGTTTCTCCGTGCCACGTACCCAGTTTTCCAACAAGACAGAGGGCTAGTCAAGTCGCCTTTTGGCAGGTAGTTAATGAAGAAATGATCGGTATACGTTACCGTAGATCTCGTAGCAGCATAATCAATTGCCCAGATTTGGCAAATCTTTGACGAGATCGGCGCCTACACACACACACTTCGAGGGAAATTCATCGAATTTCAGCATTTATTGAGGATCGAGATGACGGGTGTGGTCTCGTCCATGCAATTAATATGACCGACGGATTCATCCTAGATGACCGTTGCATCCGAGATTATTGACTTCGGCATAAAAGCAGAAATTATTCATTCGAGAGGGTTACATTTGCAAAGACCCGAGAGCTATAGAGTGCATTGTTAAGTTTCCCCTGTGCAGAGCTAATTCTGTTACATAGTGCTGTGATTTCCATATTTCACAGCCATTGCACATCTAGAGTATTCGACCAAGCGGGTTCTGTCCGAGGAGGAAACTATAGAAGACATTTTGGAAAGGTTCGAACATGGTGGCCTTACAGCTGTTATGACGCCGCCGCCTAAGGGTGTCACGCCAAGTTCATCCCAGACCAAACAGCTGCCACAGACAAGGAGCCAATCTCAAATAATAGAAGAATCCAGTTCAGATCCTGAGGAAGAAGTTCATAGCGCAGCAGTCTACATTATCCCATGAATTGAAGGCGCACCAGAGGTAAAAATTCCCAAGAGTGGTAAGTTTCCTGTTCCCATACCACAGATTGACTCTCGAGTAAAGGAAGATGGAGATCTATTAGGATATGTCGCTGTTGCTAAATTTGTAGATTATAACCTGGGTGATAGTAAGACATATCCTCAGTTCCGGCCGGATCGGTATCTTACCATTTAGAAGAACCCAAGGACAGGTTCAGATGAATATGTTCCCATGGAACATGTCCAGATTCTTGAGCGCTCAGGCCTGCTCAATCTGTTAAGAATACCACATTTTGGACGAGGCACAGAGGTTAATGCTGTGGTGCGCATACTACTTTCTTGTGTACATGGAGGTTACCTCTAGATTGGTAACAAGGTCGACCTGAACATCGACCTGATACACCGCATCACCGGGCTGTCTAAGACTGGTCAATACCCAAAGATAAATATAACAGGAAAGACCAAGGATTCCAAGCTATCACCAGACCTAGTCGCCGGGTATAAACTACAGAGGGGAGGTCGGGCTTATGACATCGCAAGCTTGACATACAACACACTTAGATTTACAGCTAGTCTGCTTGTAGGCAGACTGTTAACCAAGGTTCACCCAAAGGAAGTCACACGATCAGTAATTAACCTTGCCATACAAGTTGCAGAGGGGGAACAGTTCAATTCGTCTTTATTTTTGTTAAATATGTTTCAAGCAGATTGTTTGGCAGCTCAGGATGACACAAACCACCCCTTCCATTTCTCATGGTTGATTATACTCTGTGCATTCATCGGGTGGAAGGAGCTGCCCCATACCCAATTTCGGCAGCTAGCAAGTGGTGAGCCCAGAGGCGTGCGCTATACAAACTTATGGGAGACTAGCAGCCCAGCCAAGAAAAAGGTCAATATGATAGTATTCTATGAATACTATAGGCTGCTGAGGAAATTCCTCCAAGAAACACCGCGGCTCAGCAAGGAAATTGTGGACACATATGATAACCGGATTGATTTTATGGTGGATCGCTATAGAGTCTACCTGAGGCCAAAAAGGACTAAAGGGATGATTGGGCTAATGGTTGGTTCAGGATACAATGTAGGATATCGAAGGCGTCATCAAAGACTTTGATGACCAATGGAAGCAAGAGTTCGAATATACCACACCACTACCGTTAGATACCGTACAGACAGACCCATCGGACAAAGGTAAAGACAAAGTGGAGACCCAAACACAAGATGCAGAAGACCCACCACTGGAGGAACTCAAGAAGAAAAAACACAAAGCTACAAAGCCAAGTGTGGACACTAAACTGACAAACGATGACTATGAACAAATTGTAGCAAGAATAAGGGACGAAATGAGCGACACATTTCAAGCGATGCAGGCATCGCAAGGCAAGATGCAGGGGGCAATAGATCAACAGCTTGGGGAGTTGAAAACACTAATCGAGAAGACTTCCATAATCCACACTTAGTTAAGCAAGACACCCACAGGAGAAAGTTCAACACAGTCAATTTCCCACGAGGAGATCTTGGCAAAGGATCGCATCAACACTGTCTTGATACCACCATTGAGCATCCGATTCCCTGTGTCAATGATGGATGTACCGATACATATTAGGCAACCTATCAAGGTTAACCTCATAGAGTTTCACATTGATCAGTTGCAGATGATCCAACAGCAGCTAAGCACAGAGCTCAGAGGTACAGAGCTCACGAATTATAAACAAAACACATTGCTGAAACAAAAGAATGCAGCACTCGCCACCAGCTTTCAGAAAAAGGAAGACAAGTTAAGAACATATGAAGAAAGAGAGCAGGATCTCTCTCAAGTCCTACAGAGCATCACATTGGAGTTATCCCAATGCAACATTGAGTTCACCTTGCCTCTCCCACAGAAGGTAAGAAGAGTTGCAGACAAAGCAAAGGCTCTGGAGGAAACAGTGACCAGGATGGAAGAAATAGTAGCCAAGATGGAGAAAGACCACAAAGCGCAGATTGCTGAGCTCGAGGCTCGAGCACCAGGCACCCCCCAGGCAGACAAGGAAGCAAGAATAGAGGCCTTTCGACTCACTTCCACACAGATGAAATCTCGCATAGACGATGCATTGTCAGTGCTAACTGATGCGACGAACACATGGTTGGAGTTAGATGAGCATCCTGAGAAAGTAGAAATCCAGCAAAGTATTCAGCAGATAGAGAATACCACGGCAGCAATGAAGGAAGAAATTAAGAGTTTAGCAGCTCTTCAGAAGATGAGAAAGATGACAGAGATGAACCACTTGCAGCAGGAAGTGCAGCGGTTGAGAGCAAAGGAGATACACATCAATGACCTGCTTCAACCATATTAGGAGAAAATCACAGAGATAGTCGATACGGTTGAGCAGAAAGTTAGGGAGTTCACTACCACCAGAAATGAAATTGATGCAACAGAAGACTCTAGTATTAGTCAAGCTATGCTTGACTCAGCACAGGAGTGTGTCGAAGCCATGCAGAACAAAGTTGTAGGACTTCGGGACAAGTTTCAACGGACTTCGTAGGAATCGAAGGAGAAGCTACAGTAGGAGAAGCCCGTTGGTAGTGGCTTGGGGACGAGCCACAAGTAAGTTTTAGGGGACTGTTGGAGCAGGGTCCCGCAACTACAGGAGAAGCTGCCATTTTGGCGGATAGACAGTTTTGGTGAAGATGAAGAGATAAGGTAAAGCTACGATGCCGTAGCATGTTTCTAGCTACAGAGCAAAGCCAGAAATCATGACTGTTGGGACAGAGAAGTCAAGGAATACGATAGTACCTGAGTGACCGAGAAGAGACAGCTCACCCACTGCATTGAAGGCAGCGGCAAAGACAGAAGGGCTCAGCTACCCTCATAAATGAAAAGGAGTGATGAGGCCGAGGTATTGAAGACGAAAGACAGAAGAAGGGAAGCGTTGCACAGTACCCATGGTCAGCGCCGGGAAGCATGGAAGACTGCAAAGAGTAGTGGTGTGATAGAAAGCGGCTACTCCAAGTACAGATATGTCGACTGTCACTAGTTAGGGTTTTTGGGTTACTGTTGGGACAAGCCCAGAGTGTTGTAATGGCGAGACCTTCGGGCCACCTATAAAGGGATGTATTTTTGTATTGTAAAAGGTTAGATAGTTAGCCATTTAGTCGATCAACAAGCTAAGTGTCTCTAGTGTTTCAGCACTGTAAGAGTCGAGCTCTGGTTCTGTTATTAGCTGTAGTTATCTTACTAAAACCAGTAGCTGGCTCATTGAGCCTGTATGTAACAATCCGTAGTGATTGATAGAGAGGGAAGAAGATATTGTAGAGAAGCAATGTAGAAGTAGAGAAGAGATCTAAGAGAGAAGGGCTCCAGGCTGTGTGCGGAGTTACCCAGAATATCTCGAACTGCATATGCGGTGCAGCAGAACTGTGTGTACTTCCCCTGAGTTATAATATAGAAACACGGTTCTGTGGACATAGCTTCCATCCTGGAAGTGAACCATGTAAAATCAGAGTGTTATGTGATTGATTCATGTGATTGTGTTTACTTGTTGTATCTATTGCTCATTACGTGAACTTTGCTTACAGATTAAATGTATGTATGTGTTATTCAGTTCGCAACATTATAGAAGGATAAACATAAGTTGAAGTCTTTAAGTATTATGTATCAAAGCTTGTCTATATTTCTCTCAAGACAGTTAAGAGTCGCAGTGTTAAACAGCCTTGTATGTTGAGTCCCATAATTCGGACACAAGTAACGCTAAATACGCTGATCCGCAGCGGTAGGATATCGTAGGGAGGCGATACCGCACCATCAGAGGAGCTGTGGTGCATGATACCGTAGGTTGAGGATCTAGCGTAGGAGAGAGTTACGTGTTGCCTAGGATGTGGCGATGCGATAAGGGCTAGAGTCATCATGAGTAAGAGGAAGTTGCGCGTCATGGAGAGAGACCTCGCGGGCTAAGAAGAGCTGCGAGACACCCACAGGATGCGACAAAACCTAGTCAAGACACTTGAGTCTTTGGCCAACCCATTAGAATCACTTCGGGTGAGACTTCAGGCCGCTCTACGGTCTGTCGCCAAAAGGGCCAGTGAGCTAGGGGTGTTGTTGGTACATTACAATAAACCCGAGTCTGCCCATAGTGACCAACACTTAGACATTAAATTAATCATTTTTTTCTTATTTTCCTAGTTTCATGATTCCACCTTATGCAAGTTGTCATCTACACATCCATAGTGGTCAAACTTGCTAATTTTGACTCATGGAGCACTTGGGAAACCTCAAGGAATCAATTCTTCTTTATTCCTAGCCTCCTAGGTACCCTTCTGCTTTTTCTGCTTTATTTCCTGCTTTTTCAATGCTTTAAGGCAATTGGGAAAGTTTGACTAGTTGAGGTTAACTAGTTTTTTGTCCTCCACATCCTCCACTCTTTTCTCCTATGAAAAGCATGTATGAGTTGTCCTTCCATTACCTTTTAGCTTTCCTAAGTGCTTTTTCCAATTCGTGAGCTCCTTGACTGTTTTGGAAACTACTTTATGCACCTATGGGGGATTTGCTTAATTTTAGTAAGCCTGCTTTTGACTAGATTTTAATTGCCTCCTCATGCATTCGAATCCCTTATGTAATTATTTATTGCAGTAGCCTATGATGTTACAGGGTTGGCTATTGTACACTGATTCAATACAGTTTAGTGTTCAGCTCCATCTTTAGTCTCTTTTGTGAGTGATTTTGCATCTACAATTGATAATTGTTGCGAGTAAAATTGTTCTATCATTGGGTTCAATTTCCACATGTAGTACCATCCACTAGTATAGGACCATATACTAGTGTAATACCATCGGTACATCCCAAGCCTAGTTTTAATCCTCATGAGTGCACATCATTTGGTCGTCCCTGCTATGGTATTTCCTCAAATGTTGCCTTCAGTGGGTTTTTGAGTGATGCATGTAGATGGTTAATTGTAATATTATTCATTTTTTCCTTCTTTGTACACACACACACACACAGAGAGATATATATATATAGCTTATGATAATATATTAATTTGGTGAACTTGCAGTTGATGCCTTATGCCGAAAATGATGCCCTAGAGTCAAATGTTCCACACTCTATAGGTGGCCATGAAATTCCATCCACTGATCCCTTTGTTGGTGGAGAAATTCATATAGCACCCATTTCTGTATCTCACACCGAGGTAAACATTTTAAAATTTAAGTTTTTTAATACTTGTTAATTTCCACATACTGTACATTTTAGTTCACTAATGCTATCTACGATATAAAATTTACAATTATTAAATTCTAGATGCCATATCATTCACTAGGAAAAGCTATATGGAGGTAGCCTCCATGGTCGTATACTCTGAGGAAACATCTGTGCTCAAGGTAAACACTTAAAAATGTCATTTTTTAAATACATGTATGTTCATTGAATCATGCATGTCTAACTACATGAGCACTTGTTGACTGTAGGCACCAACCAAAACATCAAGAACATTGCCTGGATTTGTATCTCCTCCTAGGAAATACATGAACAAGGGTCATGTGTATGTGAGGCAGCCTACTCCTAGCAAGACTCCAAATGCCTACAACCATGGAGATACTGATAACATGGTAATGTATATCCTTCGATGATATTTTTTGGTTAACTTGAAATCCAGTGCATAATTTTTTTTTGTTAATGTTTGATTTGCATGTTTACTGCATTAGGATCCATAGTTTTCTATTGCAAACCTCACAGGGAATGTTGATGCAACAGCCAATTCTGCATCTGCAATGGCAACAAGTCACACAGAGGTACAACTATTTCAACATGATCTTTACATAGTTTATTATTGTTGTCTATTATTTATTCATGCATGTCTAACTATTTTTGTTAATGTTTGATTTGCATGTTTACTACATCAAGATATGAAGCTGTCTATTGCAAACCCCCCAAGGGGTGTTGAGCAATAGTCAATGTGGCATATGCAATAAAAACAAGCCACACGGAGTTACAACTATTTCAACATGATCTAGACATAGTTTATTATTGTTGTCTATTATTTATTTATGCATGTCGAACTATTTCAACATTTGGTGATTGTAGCCACTAGCAGCAAAAACAATTCCCACCCCCTCTGATTCGACCACGGTTGCAACCATCCTTCATGTTCAACCAAAAACTCGATCTGGTACAAAAGTAACGCATTCCCCTTTGTCACAGTCTCTAGTTGAGGTGAATTATCCATTAATGACCAAGTGTTTCATGCAATTTCCATGAACATGTTGATAATTGTTGAGTTAATTTAGATATGGTATTTTATCGAGATAATGTATTAGTACATAATTAGTTGAATTTAACAATTGATATTTAATTTGCAGGATCCAAAGACACACACTATTCCTAGAGTTGTTCCTAGAGGATAAACATCGGGAAAGAACAAGAGGAATCTTGAGTTTTGATGTGTCTTATGGGATATATGTACATTTCGATACATGTACATGTGGCTATATAGTTTTGGATATATGTACTTTTGGAGACATGTACATTGACATTTCACTTACATGTACATGTGTCTTGGATAGTTTTGGATAGTTTTGGATACATGTACTTTTGGATACTTTTGGATACATGTACTTTTGGATACTTTTGTATATATATGTACTTTTTGAGACATGTACATTGACATTTCACTTATAAATGAATGATATATTTCACTTTGTATTTCTTCTTTGGTTTCCACATGTTCTTGTGTCAATCTATTGTGTTGATTTGTGTGGATTATCTATTACTTATGAATGCACTACGTCAAAAGAACAAACTATTATATTTACAAGTTTCCATGAACTCGCTACATGCACACTAATTGGATATCTAATTAGAAATTGTGATTTTGGATGATCATTACAAGTTAAGTCAAAGTTCTTGCTCGTGTAATTTAATAAAACTAAGTGCAATACAATGTATTTCAAGGTTTTAATGAACTCACTACATGCACACCAATTGGATATATCTAATTAAAAATTGTGAGTTTGGATGATTAAATTACAAGTTAAGTCATGTTCAAGTGTAATTTAATAAAACTAAGCGCAATACATGCTTCACATTTCATCAATGACCAACAACACTATTTAACAAACCTCGTGCACCCAATGACTAATCACTCAACATTAAAGGAACTAAAATAGAATCCAAAGATCGAGAACCAACTTCATGAATCAACATGATTTTAAGCATAAGTCCACCGGAATTGAAAAAGTTGGGTTGGACATTAGACTAATTATGAACTGAGTTATGGTAGTAAGATAATATTAGGGTTGGGATTAGGCTTTCTATGGTAGGTTTATGGTTTCCCCATTGATGAAAATCTAGTTCAACAATCTATGCATGCTAAACCATAGGTTATGAATTCTAAACCCTGGGCCATGCATGTTAAATAGTAAACCCTAGTTAGGGTTACGATTCCCCTATGAACTCATGTCAGGGCGCAAAAACCTACACATAGTAGCAATTTTGAATTCCACCAACTCTTGCTAGAGTGTTTGGGCAGGGGCCATATGGCAACACCAACCGCAACCCCAACGTCTGTGGTTTTCCAAGTTTGGCCCTCATTGACGTGAAATGCATTGTCCCGTATTAATTAAAACCCTAGTTTCAGAAACCACCATATATGGAGGTTTCCAGGAAATGGACAGGCAGGAAAGAGACTCCCCTAGCTCAAATCCCACATCACGAATCCAACATAATTGATGGTTCTTCAATTGGAGGCCCGAGAATCGATCTATGGAGAGTTGCAGGTCACCTCTAGATTTCATTCAGGGACACTTGGTGGACTCGTGCTCAGTGCACAAAAAACGCCATGGAATAGCAATTTTGAATTCCGTCAACTCCTTCTAGCATGTTTGGTCAAGGGAAATATGGAAACACCAACCGCAACCTCACTGTCTGTGGTTTTCCAAGTTTGGCCCTTATTGGTGTGGAATGCATTGTCCCCTACTCACCGAAACCCTAGTTTCAGAAACCACTATATACAGAGGTCACTAGGAAATATACATATGAGAGAGAGGCTCCCTAGATAAAATTACATGTCATGAATCCAATGGAATTAGTAGTTCATCGATTGGAGGCCCGAGCATCAATCTATGGTGAGTTGCAGGTCACCTTTAGATTTCGTTCAGGGAAACTTGGTGGACATGTTCCTAGTGCACAAAAAATGTCATGGATTAATGATTTTGAATTCTGTCAGCTCCTGTTAGCATGTTTGGCTAGGGTAAATATGGAAACACCAACTATAGCCCCACCGTCCATGGTTTTCCAAGTTTGGCCCTCATTGGCGTGAAATGCATTGTACCCTATTGAGTGAAACCCTAGTTACAAAAACCACCGTATATAGAGGTCACCAGGAAATGGATAAGAGGGAAAGGCCCCCCTATATAAAATACTATGTCAGGAATCCAACGAAATTGACGGTTCATCGATGGGATGCCCGAGCATTGATATATGGTGAGTTCCAGGTCACCTCCATATTTCGTTCAGGGACACTTGGTGGACTCATGTTTGGTGCACAAAAAACATCATGGAGCAGAAATTTTCAATTATGTCAACTCCTGCTAGCGTGTTTGGGAAGAGGAAATATGGAAACACCAACCGCATCCCCATCATCTATGGTTTTCCAAGTTTGGCCAGCATTGGCGTGAAATGCATTGTCCCCTACTTAGCAAAACCCTAGTTTTAGAAACCACCATATACGAAGGTCATCGAGAAATGGAAAGATAAGAGCGAGCCCCCCTAACTAAAACACCACATCACAAATCCAATGGAATTTATTTTTTGTTGATCGGAGGATCGAGCAACGATCTATGGCGAGTTGTAGGTCACCTCTATATTTTGTTTAGGGAAACTTGGTGGACTTGTGCTTGGTACACAAAAAACGTCACAGACCAATGATTTTGAATTCTGTCAACTCCTGTTAGCATGTTTGGGCAGGGGAAATATAGAAACACCAAACACAGCCCCATCATCTGTGGTTTTCCTGTTAGGATTATTAATCCTCCCTTGACCAAACTGTTTATTAGATTATTTTAGCCTAACTTAGGAGTTTTATTTAATTATTTTTGTCCACTAGTACCATTGGGTACACTTGGCCTAGTGGGTCCACATGTAGCAGTTACTAGAGTGTGGGGAACATTAATAGAGGCTAAATTCCACTTACTACACTTGCATGCATCATTTTAGGAGCCTCCTAGACCAATCCCTACATTTTAGGAGCCACTGGGAGTCCTGACACCAACCTCCTTCAATTAGTTGGAGTTGGAACTATTTGAGATTAGTTATTTTCCAATTACATTCAATTAGACCACAATCAGTTTAGTTAGCACTAGTTATGCATGGCTGCATGTGGATAAAGGCACCTTTGCTCACCTACCACTTTAGTTAGACTTAGTTAACTGATTATTACTGATTGTGTGACTTGATTAGACATCTGGAGTTAACCACTTGGACTCCGATAGTGATTGAGACATCCTTAGTTAACTAGTCAGTCATATATAGTCACATCCAGTTGGGAGATTCGAATTCACTACTCATGATTCAAATTCTTTTCCTATGTAAACTATTGTAAAAACAGATTTAATTAATGACAATGATACTGTAATTATCTGAGCTATACTCATCTGTTTCCTGTGTGGTTTGATTTTTTCAGTGTGTATCTTCATTCTTCTTTCACTGCATCAATAATAATTGACTCATTGCTTGAAGATCTAATTGGCACAACAATTTTAACATGGTATCATATCCATTTCAAGTAGGCTTCATGTTTGTCTCTCTCCATTGAACATCAAAATTAGTTGGGTTTCCACATAAGTCCCACAAAGGTACCTTTTTTCTTTTGAATTTATTCAAAGTGGCAGTGCAGGCATGATGGACCCTGAAAACATGTTCATGTCGAGAGGGAAGGAATGATTCTAACATAGTTTGAATATTTTTGGTTTTGCAGTGATATTTGGTAGGTTCAACTTCATATGGATTCGATATTACCAGTTCCTCTTCTTACTCCATCTACGAGATATTCAGAATGGAAGTTGAAGATGATTGCATCTATAAAGAGACAAGGTATCTATGAGGTATCTATTGGACTTGGTAAATATTATTATGAATGTGAGAATGACTAGCTAAATGACGGTGATAGAGCTTTTGCAAATATATGTATGGCCTTTTCTCCAAGCTTACGCTACCTCATTGATTCAGTAGAATACCCAAATGATCTTTGGATAGAACTGGATAAAAACTTTGGGAAGCGCAATGAGGATTATTATATCAATTTGGAGGGAACATTCAGAACCATAAGAGTTCTTTATTCAAAATTATTGGCCTCTACCCTCTCTGATGAAGTTGTTCAATATTAAGAAGAAGCAAAATCTTCGACACAATCAATTCGAATTGAAGAAAGTCTCCTTGGAGTGACTCCTTCTCCTACTACTCCAGAAGTTTATGAGATCTCTGATATCTCATATTCTCATATGGCTGATCCAGAAGAAGACATTCCAATATATTTTATTGAATAAAAACTCTCCTTCCATTCTATGCAAAAATTCTCCAGTGATTCTTCTATTGTAAATTATGTGCATATTTTACCGGTGATTGCTCCAGGAAAGGGAGAGGAATTTGATTTCTCTGTCTCTAATGATGTTTCTGGTGTGTAGATAAGTAATTATTTTGATATTTTGGAAATATTATCATATTAGGAGTGATCCATTCACTCTCATTGATCTATAGCTTCCAACAAATTCCTACGTGATTGCATGCATCAATACTCAGGGTTTTGAAGAAGGAAAAAACTATGCATCTACCATCTCAGTGGAGCACACTCTTGGATCTGATATGGAACTATTTGCATATGATATGATATTACTCATATTTGATATAATATTACTTGGTTCTAGGGTTCAATATATTTCAATACTGCTTGTAGCCGTTCTCATCAATTTTGGTGTGAAGAATCAAGTACCAAAAATCTCTTTCAAAATTTATGTCGTGGATTTGATGTCAGTTTTCCCTCATGGGTTTGATGATATTATATTTTGTAAATATTTGGATATTTTGGAAATAATTTCATATTTTATGAGTGATCCATTCACTCTCATTGATCTTGAGCTTCCAACAAATTCCTACATGATTGCATGCACCAATATTCAGAATTTTGAAGAAGGACAAAATTGTGCATCTACCTTCTCGGTGGAGCAAACTCTTGGATCTGATATGAACTTATTTGGATAGGATATGAAATTATTTGTATCTGATATGATATTATTTAGATATTATATGATATTATTTTTTTCAGGTTTTAAGTTTCAAGAGATTTCAATAATGCTTGTAGCTACTCTCATCACTTTTGGGGTGAAAAATCAAGTACCGCAAGTCTTCTTCAAAATTACTGCTAGGGATTTGATTTCATTTCATAGTTTTGGATATGATATGATCCTATTTGGATATTATTTATTTTCTTATCTAATAATATTTTTTTCAGGTCTTAAGATTCAAGAGCTTACAGTATTTCTTGTAACTGGTTTCATCAATTTTGGTGTGACAAATCAAGCACCGGAAGTCTCTTTCATTTTTGCTGCTAAGGATTTGATGTTAGTTTTCTATTATGAGATTTTTGATATTATATTTTGTGAATTATTGGTTATTTATGAAGCTAAAACAAATTATGGATCTCAATCATTCGCTCTCCACAGTCCCAAGGCTTCTCTACCTACATTTTTATCACATCCTCATCTCCTCACAAAACTAGTAAAGTTGGAGACATTCTACATCTGCCTAGACACTTGCTCATAACACTTGGGGATGATTTTTCCTCACATGGTTCAATGTTCAAGGATGAAATATATCAGTTTATTGGGTGTTACTCATATGGTTCTAATGATCAAGTACCTTTTCTCTCTCATTACTTAATTTCAGCTGCTCTGCATGGGTCCAGTTTTCATCCTGCAGTTGTTTATATTCCTGATTCAGTTGAGCACATTATTCTTCTTCCAAAGAGGAAGAATCCTACAGAAATAATCACTTTGTTTGGATCACAGGCTTCACTTGTTGACCAATATCCTATCACGTTAGTTCATATTGTGGGTTTTAAAATTCTCAAAAATTGAACCAATTTATTGCAGGTGTTGGGGGGGTGAGGGGTTTAAGGTGGTGGTGGGTAGGGTGGTTTATAAGGATTGAGGTATAAAAAGGGGTGGGGAGGAGGTTTTAAGTATTGGGAGGGGGTTTCAACAAAAATATTTTGGGTCAATATCTCTGGAAATTAAGGGTATTCTTTAATATCCCATGATCTCATGTGCTTTGTGAGAGGTTCACTAAGTGAAGTCCCCATGGTTTGGATTCATAGGTTCACATGCATAGATTCAGAATGTTGTTGCACAACATAACTGAAATACTGCAAATTGCAACAAAATATTTTGCAAGTTTTTATCTTGTATTTCCTGATTTATGCTTATCTTGAGGGGGGGTTTTCCCATGAGGTTTTCCCCTATTTCCTCGGTTGTATTAAGCAGAATTTTATCTTTTGGATTGTATATGGGTGACTTATGGCCTTGTTGTTAGGGCCTACAGTTTTCCAAGTTAGAATTCAAGGGAGATGTTAGGATTATTAATCCTCCCTTGACCAACTTTGTCATAACCCCAAAATTTCATAAAAATTTAAAATTTTTAAGGTAAAATAAAATGTCTTAATACGCAGTTCACTAACTACTAGCAGTTAGCAGAAAAAGAAACAATTTAAAAATTGGTATTAATTAGTTTCAAAATACAATAACTAATACAACTTTACTTTTCAATAGTTATATAAGAATGACTTGCATCTAGATTGCTTTTAGCTATACTAATAATTTTATTTTTGGTAAGTAGGTGAAAAACTATCTTTGAAAACTCGGGGCTTACTTAGCATTATGCTAACGCAGATGGACTGCTGGTTCTTATAGGGTCAATAGGTAATGGACGATCAAGTAGGAGTTTAATTTGTAATATAGCGAGAAGTATTTCCGTTGCATGTTAATATGCTAGTAAATAAACTGATTATTTAAAAGCAAGGCTCTGATGAGGTAAAGTACTTTTCTTCCATATTTTTGGTTCTAAGATAGTATTCAAAGTTTAGCCATAAATATTGTTGTCCTTAACATACTTAGTTAAACAAATAGATCCTTACGGTGAGCTTAGAGCTCAAGTTCTTTGACATACAATTACTTTTATTGTAACATGCTCATACTGCTAATGTTATGCTCAAATGTACTGTCTTTTATGCATGAATGTACTCCTATAATTCTCAAAGGTAAGGATTACCCATAGATTACATAATTTCTACTTTGTCTCTTCTTTACTAGCCATGAAAATTATTAACCTGTTGTTTGTATGTAATTGTGCTAATCCTTTTGCACTGCTAAACATCAATTTATAAACTTCAATTCCTAAGCTATTGCCTTACTACAAGTATTATTGTAACAATATACAATACCACATCATTTTTATAATGTACCAAAATAATTGTTACTTATATCTTTAGGTAGCCTTACTACCTGGTAATTTCAATGATATATTATAAGTTTGTTTCTTTGAAACTAGATACATTATCTTAAGGTGGAATACTACCTAACCATCACTTCTATAAAGTCAAAACCAAAATTAAATACAGTATCAGTTTTATTCCTATAGCTTACTAAATCTAGTGCATGGTTTACACAATAGTAAGATTACTATTGTAATGTTACCACACTATAATGACTTGTAATTTGTAATAACTACTATGGTAGAATTTACTACCTAGAAACTTCTATCTTAAGATCGACATCAAAGAAGAAAATTTATTAAATAAGTTCCTATATTATACTAGCTTAATCAACCACAAACAGTCATGTAATTGACTTTGTAAACAATGATATGAACCATCAAAACTGTCGTTGGCAAGGTAAGCATGCAAATCATTATTGTAAATGTTTATACTATGGTCGAACCTCGTGATTGTTTTATTGGAAAGGTTTAAGCACCTTTACTCTAAATTCAACGACATAGATTCATTGTTAGGCACTATAACCAGCCTTAATACCATCGATTTTCATATGATATAGTTTTATGCTTCAAAGTAAATATGTAATTATTCTATAGTCAATTGCATAGTTTTGTTTCTGATCATGGTAATGATAAGTTTATATTTGATAGCGTAGGGTTGACTATAGATAAGACGCCCACATGGTTAAATTATTTGGGTGGCACATGGTCTGCTCTCCTCCATGCATTGGCGACTTAAAAGGAAAGGAAAACCTATTCCTTTGTCATTTGACTTCGAGGGTTTCATCGACCTACAGACTACTCTATGTAGTTTTCCTAGTGGCCATGAGAGGTTGTTCCTTCGCTTTGCTTGCTCCATAGCTTGCGTTTGATACTGTGTGGTCTCAATACCCAATCTTATGGTCTTGAACTTTCTTGGTGTAATCTTTACTGTGCGAGGGATTTTTGCTTAAATGTTTGGCTCAAGGCATGTACAAGGTTTTTAACTCTGACTTATTATTCCTCACCACGGCTTTGTGGAGTTTAATTTGGTTTTAAAATGCCTCCATTCCAGGGCCAGCGTAGGGGTTTGAATACTCCTCTATGTATTTCGCTTAAACTGGTGATAGCTCCTTCACTACTTGATTTCTCTTCTTACTCATAGTTAAAAACAAATTCAATTCTTTGTTATGAAATTTCTTTTGTTAAGTTAATATTGTAGTTAGGGTTTACTTGTGAGCTGAATCTTGTTCTAAAGCTAAGAATTGTGCTCTTTGCATGAACCTACGACGGCTCCAATCTTCAGTGGAAAAGAAATACATTTTTCCAGCTTCAGTGAACTTGTGGCCTCCAACCGGTAAGCCCTGGTTTCGATGTGGGTTGTTGGAAGGAAAATTACAGGGCTTGGAAGCCTGGTTTCTATTTCTTCATTGTTTAAAATGTTTTAGTGTGTTGTTAGTCCAGTTTTACTTAAAAACCCTTGTTGTTTACGTTGGGTAATACCGGCTCTTGAGCCGTGATATGTATTTGGTTTTTGGTTAAGATTTAGCCTTGTGGCTCGATAATGTAATACAATTGGTTTTTATAAAGAAAGGATTCATTAATCTTTGAGTTTTCATTTGAGCTATGTCTCATTTGACTCTTAGCTGTGAACTGTGGTTTCGTTATCCTATAAATAATGTGTTTATTTTACTGTTTTAAAGATTTATAAAATATATTTTACTTTCAGTAAAAGACTGTGGTTGGTATAAAGCATAGATTGTAGCCTTCTTGTTAAATTTGTTTCACAGTTAACAATGTAACTATTTGTAGCTTATTACAGGTTAATTTTTATTTGAATAGATTAGTCGAAGGGGTTTCGACCCTTAGGTTTTTCACAGGTTATAAACCTGTTTGTTTAAAAAAATGCACCTATATATGTAATTCTTCGTTTATTTCGTTTATTATTTATATTTACATTCATTTTTATTTACTACTATGTAAATTATAATTATTTGGAGCTCTGTAGAGAAAAGAATGTTAACTCTAGAACTCTGTTTATTTTACATAAATGAAGGGTTTATAAACGAAACCCTAATCTAGTTTTTATTAAGTATTAGTTAAGATTAAGTTAATATCTAAAAAGAAACTTGTTTAGTTATTAACTTGTTTATATACTTTCTCAAATATTAGTTATTATCTCCTATAAAATTTTATTTCCTATCAGTATATTATTACTGTAATACTAGTGTAATTTACTATTTCTTTTACCAACATTTTCATTTAGTTAGACTAAGTAAAACAGTAAATATAAGCAAACCATAACATTTCTTTTTCATTGCATTTTAAACATTGAAATAAAATTTACTCTATTTACCTACAGATACAAAATCATATCTACTATTTTCATTCTCTTAAGAATTATTTCATTCATTTAAAGCATTCTAACTGTGCTAGAGTACGACTTGGTTTCCAGGTGTGGAAAAACATAGCTTAGAAATTTAATTTCTTTCTATTTCATTATTTCCTTAAACCATTTTCATTTCTATAAACAATATAATAAGAATATGAAATCTAACATTTCACAAACTCTGAACTTTTAACATTCATGTAGCAGATAAACTAAGATTTATTTAACTAAAACAGTAAAATAAAATAACATAGAACCTATTGAGGACAAGATGACAACAGCTTGAGGAGTTTGTTCCTCCCTACCAATCTCCTAGAGAGAGCTCAAACAACGCTTCCTCAGGACCCCCGAGCTTGTTCCTAGTATTCTTGGCTAAGAACTGGGTGGAGAATGCAACTGTAGAACCCTCTGTCACCTTACTAGTTCAATACCTCAGTAAAACAATCTGCTCTCAACCGTATGATATTCAGCTTAAAAGCTACAACTAGATCAATCTCAGCAGTTATCCCCTCAAACACTTTCCAGTTTCCCCTCCATTGAATTTCTCTGAAGTAAATTCATTCACCTTGAATGATCACTTCTCTAGAATGAGTAGCCTCAGCTCTCTTCAATGGGAAATTTTATAGAGATGCCTAGGTCTTCTGTGTCAGTTTTCATTAATTGAGCCACTTGCTATGATTCCACTTTCTTGGGGAATCATGACCACAAATATAGGGATGTTGCCACCTGCAACAGTTGGAAGTGGTTTGAGGATGCTGCCACATGTTAGTTTGCTCTCCACCCAGTCTCCTCCACCAATTTGACCAGTAAACACTCTTTTAATAGCTCTCCTAAGCTGTTGTCTCCTCATTTATTTATTTATAAATAAAATATTATGAATTTACATTCAATATTCTTGACCTCACTGGGTCATCAATTACAACTTAGCATAAAATTTAACATAATGTTCCTCAAATAATTTAAAATTGTTTTTACAAAATTGGGACATGTGAAAAACTTGTCTATTAGATTATTTTAGCCTAACTCAGGAGTTTTATTTAATTACTTGGGTCCACTAGTACCATTGGGTCCACTTGGCCTAATGAGGACACATGTAACAGTTACTAGAGTGTGGGGAACACCGATAGAGGCTAACTGCCACTCACTACACTTGCATGCATCAATTTAGGCACCTCCTAGACTAATCCCTACATTTTAGGAGCCAATGTGAGTCCCGACACCAACCTCCTTCAGTTAGTTGGAGTTGGAACTAGTTAAGCTTAGTTATTTTCCATTTACATTAAGTTAGATCATAATAAGTTCAGTTAGCACTAGTTATGCATGGTTGCATGTTGATAAAGGCACCTTTTCTCACCTACCACTTCAGTTAGAATTAGTTAACTGATTATTACTGATTCTGTGACTTGATTAGACATCTAGAGTTAACCACTTGGACTCAGATGGTGATTGAGACATCCTTAGTTAACTAGTCAGTTAGACACAGTCACATCCAGTTGGGAGATTCGATTTCATTACTCATGATTCGAATTCTTTTCTTATGTAAACTATTGTAACATTGTATTTAATTAATGACAATGATAATGTAATTATCTGAGCTATACTCATCTGTTTCCTGTGTGGTTTGATTTTTTCAGTGTGTATCTTCATTCTCCTTTTACTGCATCAATAGTATTTGCATCATTTCTTGAAGATCTAAATGGCACAACAATTTTAACATTTCCAAGTTTGGCCCTCATTGGCATGAAATGCATTTTCCCCTACTGATCGAACCCCTAGTTTTAGAAACCACCGTATACGGAGGTCACTAGGAAATGGACAGAGAGCCTAATGTAAATACTTGGTGTCTAATGTAAATGTAAAATTAAGTTATGTGGTCCCACATGTAAGTGAAGCCCCACTTGTAAATCTAGAGTCATGTATAAATAAAAGTCACATTATGAATTTGTAAGACACTTCATGTCTTGTATTTGTCCTCTTGGAGTTGCACATGAAGGAGAACGAAACTCTTATTTTAGGGTTTCCTCATGAGCTTGTGTGTTAGGGTTTTCTCATGAGAAGGTGCCTTCTATTTTTGGTTGGGAAGGATATGCTTGGATATCCTTATGGCTTGCAAGTCATCTTTTATGGTAAATTTATGCATTGAACTAATATTTATAATTGGTATAAAACATTTATCTAGATCGAGTATAAAATTTTTAACATGGTATAAGAGGTGAGCTGTCAAGAAGGAAATTATACAAGCCTTAAAACAAAAAACCTAGGAGAGATAAGAGACTTCCAAGGAAGTTATGAAAGAGATCATTGTGGCATCTTGTTTCCATCATCCTAATGTTATATATTATCTCAAAACATTAGCAATATGACCTACTTGAAAAAAAAGGTTTTAGCCTTGTAAGAGAGCCTATAAACAAATTTGATAGGTATGACCTAAAGAGGTACATGTATGTATTCTAATGTTATGTTTAACATGTGAATGAGATCTTGACATGTTCATATGATTGATATTGTCATGATCATATGATTGATATTGGCATGATCATGTTATTGATATTTACATGATCATTCATTATATTAGGGTTTATTGATCATATGTAAAATTTTGCATATTCATAAACTTGACATACAAGAGAACCTTTGGCATATTTATAAACAACATAAATGAAAATTTGGCATATCAAGAACACAAAATTGACATATTCATAAACAACATACATGAGAAAATTAAAATTATGTAAAATACTTCATCATGCTAGATCCCACCTATTATCATACAACCAAGGCCTCCGGATCATCTATTATAATGATGGTCTCCATTAGTCTCTCGTGCTATGTATCTGGTAAGAAGTAGTGTACCTTCAATGAATTTCAGATAGGCATTGTTCGCACTTGGAGGTTTGTACCAATGATTAAGTTGGTAAAGTGATACACACTTGCACCTGGTTTTAAATCCCTGTAAACATATCCACCCGTATTTCTTGCATTGTTGTACTGTGTAAGGTATCACCTTTAACAACCACAGACCTGATTGGGAAGTGGTTGTTTTCATCACCAGTCATGGAAATATTGAGGATTTTCTTTCCCTCTACACAACGTGCCAACCAGTAATTGCCACCCCATTCACTATCTTTTGAGGAAACCATTGCGTATATGTGCCCTGCATAATATTATTGTAGGTATATGATCAAAATATTTTCCGTGTGATAAAAGGACATTATTGTGAGTTTGAAGACTACGTAAATAAACAAAAAAATGTTAAGGAAATGCATCATACTAGGTTGTACAAGGTTTCAGACATGATCAAAATCTATAGAAATAGATGATTGGTATTCTTCCAACATAGTCAAATAAACAATTACATGTTGATCAAGTGGAAGTGATATGTGATCCCATCCATCAACCCAATCTAATGATTCACACCCATCGCAATCACCATCACAATAAGGCGATGTTAGCTCTCCAGGAAACTCCTCTAAGTTGCAGCTCGAGGATGCATGGTAACTTCAATGTTTTTAATGGTTTTCTAAATGGATCAAGTCAGATGACCTAAAGGACCTCACACACTTAATACATGCATAAAAATCAATCAAAAGATAAGGCTTCTAACCACCAATGTTCAGAGGGTTGATAATAAGGTGAATAAATGGAAAACTTACTATGCTGGCAGATTCATATATAAAGCAATCACATATGAATGGATAATCATAACAAGGAAAAATAATTTTAATTCAACTCATCATGACATAGATAGGATGACAGCTATCTGGCATTAGATAAAAGGAATAAACTTGAATCAGACATTCAAGCACAAGTACAGAACATAAAAGATATGGAACCTGAACATATAATGGAAAAAGAGCTTATATTAAATGATGAATAACATGAGAATATTGATAACAATAAGGGTCTAAAAGTATCTGAAGTTGAACCCTTGCTTCAACATTAGTCCTAGGATTTATAGCCTCTACAAAATTTATTTTCGATCCCGAAAAGTTGGATCTAATTTACTAAAAATAGATAAAATAATTGTTTTTGCAAAATTAGGTCAAAAACCCTAATTTAAGTGCTAGTCTATCTAACTCTAATTCTTGTTCACTCCTCGAACTCTTTAATAACTACAGTGATCATTGAAGTAAAACTAGGCCCTGTTTTCTGACAGATAAGTCATGGTTTGTCAAAAGTATGATAGGGTTTGTGACCCTTTTCACCTCGCTGGCACCTTCAAAACTGGAACAGAACCAACCTATTGGTGTAGTTAACTAATCTTCAACTTCATAACTCATCGTTGAGGTGTCTGAATCGATCAAAATTGGTTCTATGTGGAAACATGTCTTTCTGCACCCTTTTGTGCTTTCGGTGGTTAAGCTAACAGAGTTCTGGGTCTGTAAGCTACCGAAAGCTCTACTTTCGGTGGCTAATGAACAACTGCTGCGTTCTCATAAGCCACCAAAGGCTCTTTTTTATGCAAAATTTAATTAGTCTTTAATCAACCTTTTACAACTTTACGACTGACCTTCTGGTACTTCTTCAACATGCATAAGATTTCGAATATCAACAACATCATGGTCTACCTCTGGGTCCTGAAGGCTAATTGTTTCCTATGCTAGGGTTTCCAGCGCAAGGTGAGCTTGAGAGATAGGGTTTTAGTTTTTATTCTGCAACCTCGACAGTCTAATCATCCTGTAGAGCCTGGATTTTTCCTTCATTAATCTAAGATTCTATTTTTTCTGTAGGATATACATCCCTCTCATTTCTAGAATAGAATTATGTAATTCAGTATTTTTCTTGGTTAATCTTGCATTAGTCCTTTTGAATTTTCTTTCCAAGACCTCTAGTTCATGTACTTTCCCTAATATCTGGTTGATTCTATGGGACCTAGGTTTACTAGAGGAATCTTCTGCCACTGGTTCACCCTGGTCCTCCTTTGGTGTGGGTGATGGAAACTCCTCTTGCCCTACTTGAAACTGTTCTGCTAGGTTAACTTCATGTTCTTCTTGATCTTTAGAGTCTGAGTAAGGTAGGTTGAGTATGTTTCTGTCTGGTACTGAAAATTATTCTACATCTGTAGCAAATCTTCATGGATTGAGAGATGAGGTCGAAAATTCCACCTAGAGGACTGACATGTCATCTTTTGCCCTAAAATTTTGGCTAAACTGCTAAAAATTGGGGCTCAGAGATGGAATTTTTCCTTCAAATATGTGAAACCTGTGTATAAACCAAAAGAGGTTTTTATATATTGTTTTGTTTTGAGAAAAAACCTCTCTAGGGTTTTTGAAAATCATTTCCACTTTCCCGAGATCTGTATTTCAAAAACATGTGTAAAACAAGGAAATTCTGAGATCCAAAAATTAGGGCTCAGAGATGGATTAGATTCTCCCAATCTGCAATACCTGTAGGAAAAGGGAGAGAGTTAATTGTTCTGTGAAATTTTAGGAATGAAAACCTCTGATTGTTTTTCAAAATGATTCTCTAGTCACTCAGAATCATTATTTTAAAAAGATGATTTTTCGTAGTAAAACGCCAATTTCGGTGGCTTGGCAACCCTAGCTTTTGTTTTTAAGCTGCCAAAAGCTAGGATTTTCGGTGGCTAATGAATGTTGAGATGTTCACCTAAGATACCAAAAGCTTATATTCAAACATTTTATTAGAAAATAGGGTCAATGAGCTTTTGATGGTTAAGGTAGTTCGGGATCCCGTTTTAAGCTGCCGAAGGTTGCGCTTTTAAGTGGCTAATGAGCTATTGAGAAGTTCTCCTAAGCCACCGAAAGCTAAACTTTGATTTTTTATGAAAGAACAGAGTACAAGGCATTCCAAATTTGTTAGACACACAAAAATATTTCATAATGTGCCCTGAAATCTTCATCACTTGTGCAAAAATAAATTTAATGAGTCTGACCTATTGAAGACTAAATTTATTTAGGAGATAACAGGAAATAAAAAACAAGCGATTTTTCTGGTCCAAATTTCAAATACTGGGTTATTAGATCTTTGAAATGAATGAATTCCACAAGCCCCAGGAATAGTCTTGCATTCCCATGCATGTGAACCATCTATATCTACAAACTCCCAAAAAAATCTCTCCACTTGTCTCTTTCTTGTTGATTCTACTCGCATAGTAGATTCCTCTCCCAGTACTGGCATGCACCACTTGACTATAGATTAAGCATTTCAAATAGTATATTCTATAGATAATTTCAATTCCTCTCTTTGTAGGGATGTTTTGACACATGATCTAGCTCCATCATGTTCCCCTTTACCATGCCTAGTCTCAAAATAGTTCCACATATGTGGAACATTGTATTTTTTATGCAATGAACACAACCATTGAAATGTGCATGTATTTTTGAACTGACCAAAACATCCATCTGACCAAATCTAGTGTCAATCCATCTATATGTTCCTGCCCTTCAAGTGATCATAGAACATGATGAAGCAATTACGTACATAGTGGAAGTCATGGAACATATCATCACTTATGTATAAGTGACATTCCTTCAGAATTTCTCTTTTTTCTTCACTGCTATTTGGGCCATGCCTATATCTGATATGGACCATCAAGGAAACCTACTTAGAGTGATAATACTAACTTTGGATCTCATTTTGAGGTTGCAAAGTGCATTTCTCGGCAAAATAAACAACTAAAAGTATAGTACCATGAGGAAATGTATCTCTGCATATTCTAAACTTCTCATCCTGCAATCGTGCCATGTGGACATGCTGAACATATTGATGTGTCTTTTGAATAAATTCCTTGACAAAGTCACTAACTTGTACCTGGTGACACAAAATGATCTCAATATCTGTTTTTTTTGTAAGGAATGAAATGTAACTGTACAAACATAAATTTATAGATAAATGCATACCTAAGATGTCACCAATTGTATTTTTTTTCTTTCTTTCCCTAGGACTATTTCATAACTGATATATTTGAAACTTTTCATGTCTGTAACCATATTCCCAAATTCACTGTCTCCACTCTCGTGCATACATTGGCTCAATAATGCCATTCCATCACAGTTGGAGCATGTTCCATCCAAACAAGATTTTGCATAGTATGTTTTCCCCTCATGCCTATTGGATATGATGCTATGAATGAATTCTCTTGATGAAGTCAGTGATATTGTGAAGGAGCAATCCTGAACATGGTTAGTTTGCAACACATGACGAATATAAAAAATGTTTCATAGTAATATTCATATTCTACATGGTATCTACAACAACAAATGTTTCAAAGAGTATTTATTCTAACATACCATGGCTTACATTTCCCAAAATATATTTTCCCCAAGTTCAATTGTCTATGTTCATTCCTAAATTTATCGTATAGTATTGTCTATGTTATATAAAGAAGATGTTTAATATGTGGTTCACGATCCTTTGAGTCCCTTCTCATTTTTAGTACATCCTTCTGGTTTAAAGAAGGCCTTGTGTGATCATGCCAAAAACTCTGCACTAGTCCCTTTACTGCATCAACTAGATTCATGTCACAGTGTGGCAACCGACCGATAAAGGCCCAAAACTCTATCTGATCGGCTGTGTCAAAATGTTATCTTCTAATAGAATACCTACGGATGTTTTTTACATTCAAATTAACTAGTTTGGATGTAGGCTTTAGAAAACGAAAAACCCTAGTGTTCTTATTTACAATTGCTTGTGACAACACACGATGAGCCACATTGCTGTCCTTTGAACATGTGTTCTTACCAATTTTACCAAAGGAATCTACTAAGCTTTTAACTATATGAGAACTTGGTCCATAATTCTTTATCTTCTTTATCCCTAACTTTTTCCTAACAATATTCATGCCACTAGATTTTAACAATGATAAAAATAATCTACATTTATCTCTATCACATTTAGAAACAAAATATTTATTTAGTATCTGTTGAGTTTGATAAGAAATACTAAGTTTAGATAACATACCTTCAATGCAATTGAGGATACTTTCATCAACTTGTATACGCTTTGGATTTCTTTGACATGTGCTTTCAAATGGACTTAAGGGAGTTGGAATTCTACCATGTAGTGCATCAACAAGACGCTCTGGCATTTCAATAGTATATTTTTGTCCTTTATTTTCTTCTTGGTAGTTGTATGGTGGAAGTCGAACATCCTCATCGATAGTCAGGATAAAATTTTCTTCTTCAATAGTAGGCTCCATGTCCAACACCTCTCTGACTTGATCACTTGTACAACCACAAGAGGTGAACAAATTTTTTGTTTCTTCATGAGCTTCATCTTGAGATGGTAACTTATCACTTTGACTTGAAGTGGGCATTGAAACATCCCCTAATGAGAAACTACGTTTGCTTATTGAATAATTCCATGGGGTTCTTTTTCAACAACTATTGTGGAAATTGAAGGTCCCTCTAGTGAATGCTTCCTTTTTTCTTGTGGTGGATTAATAGATTGAATAGTGGTATCCTCTATCATTGTATTTGGATTAGTTTCCAAAGAAATCCTATGATTCATCATGTATATTCTTTTCTTTTCTTTCTCTTCTTCAATGACTTCTTGAGGCCTCTTCTTCCTTGCTGATTTTCTTCCTCAGTTATATACATTCCCCATCACCACAATGATCAATTCAATATAGTTTGTTTTTCCTGTTCCACAATTAAAAGCTTGCAAACCTTTAGTGCTTTAGAACTATATATCCTTCAAGGTGTTTCAATATTCCTTCTCAATTGTTCATATTTCCCATCAAAATAGTGATGAATGAGAAAATTTACCTTTCGTGCTCTTCAATAATAAGCAAATGAAAGTTAAATCATAAATCGTTCCTCAATCTGATTCTCTTGTACAATTGTGTATATCCACCATTACCATGAAATGGTCTTGAATCTTGATATATTATCTTGTGTGCTCCTTAATGATAAGCAAAATGAATCTTTCAAAGACCTTCTCTTTTCTGTTATTCAATTGGATATTCTTCAAGCTTTATGATTATCTCCTTCAAATATGATCATATAACCCATCACCACACTAATCAACCATGAAAGATGTCCTCAATGTTGCACCTGCATAGCAAAAAGAATGATGGAGATGGTGTATTGTGAATATTTCCAATGGCGGGCTCGTGCTATGTTGGAAAAAAATGCGCGATATATTGTTTTTCATTTAGACAAAGTAATGTTGTTGTCGGATAGAAACAGTCCACTATTTATACAGTCACAAAACGTACACGTTATATAAATGCAAAACGTGAACGTGATATAGAGAAAAAAAATGCACACATGATATGGTTAAGCACAATAAATATGTTAGGTGCATGTCTAAGGCATCGAATAAAATTAAAAGAAAACAAATGTTTTCTATGGTTACATACAAAACAAATGTTTTTAGTGTTCCCTTCTTTTCATGCATATAAATGTTTCTCTCTATACCCCCTATCTCTCTCCCAATAATCCCTATATACCCCCTATCGATTTCTAAATATATGTCCCTCATTCTCTCTACATCCCTCCCTATATGTTTCTTTCTCTCCCTTACTCCATCCATGTCCCTACCACCCCACTCTCCACCTTCTCTTTATCTTCACCATTATCCCTTAATCACTAACCCTCTGTGCGTTTATCCCTCCCCCCTACCCTCTCTCTCTTACCGTGTATCCCCCCCTCCCTACCTCTCCCCTCCATCCCTCCCTCTATCATTGTCTCTCGCCTTCTTGCCTTCTATCTCTCTCTCGTTACTCCTATATTTGATGATGTCATTGTCAATAGAATACCCTTCTTTTTAAGGGGGAGTGTTGATATATTGTAACTTGAAAGAATATTCTAAATGTATTTTAATGATATACCCCAAGGGAGATGTCTTATTCCTCCATCGGGACGTTACTATTGTATTTGGTCATCACAGAGTCATGAGGTATAACCTCCATTGTAAGTCAAATCAATAGTACCCACACACATGATCTCTTAAGGGTATCCTCGACCTTTAAGTTGGGATATGGCTATGATTAGGATATTTTTAGCATTAGATATGGAGAATAAGGTTTTAATCATGGTTGGTACATAAATATTTAATTTTAGGTTGTAAACCAACTTTTAGGGCTCAAGGTCCATGATCGACACCTTGAATCACCATATATGACCTCTCATGTTAATAGTTTTGTTTTGAATGGGGATATGGGAACCATTAGGGGTTTATAAGTAATATGTATGTGTATTGGGACCTTAGACATAATATGTATGCCTTAGCCCCTAGAATATTATTCTATCCATCTAGATCCAAGAATGATGTGTTGAACAACCTAAATAGATCCTTCCATGGTTTCATTTACCTTAAAATGATGATACTAGTTCCATTAGAACATTTTTAGCACTAAGTACAAATATTAGGCCCCTTCACATGGGTAGGGGGAAACACTTGGTCCTTAGGCCTTAAAGGAAGTTGTTAACCATTTAGGGCCAAAATTAATCTCTCAAACCACCACACATGACATTGAAAGTGAATCATTTGAATATTAATCGGGATATGCATGCCATCATCTCAAGGCCATGGACATGGTCAGGGGAGGAAACTATGTCCTTAGGCCCTAACTAAAGCTTCTAGGCATCTAGGGATAGGAAGGATGCCGTAAAAAATCAAGCATGGCATCTCATAGATATATTTGGACTATGAATATGGATGTTAGTAGAATTAGGTGGTTTTGAGCAGTAGGTGTGGAACCTCTAAGACACGTTTAAGGGAATATGCTTGTTCCTTAGGCCATAATGGAATATTTTAGGCACCCATATTAATGAAAAATTCCTTGAAGCACCATATATGACCTACTCAAGGTATGCTTGGTCTCCAAGAAAATGTGCACATGCCTTTAAGAGGTTTTGAGCATTAGATATGGGTATTAAGGCCTCAACATGGTCAAGGGAGGAAATCCAAGACTTGATCCCTAAATAATATTTTTGGCATCTATGGATACACATGTGCATTACTCACTGTCCTCTATGCCTTTATCACTAGCCCTCCTTACCTTTGTATTTCCATCTCTCACTATCTCTATGTGTATGTGTGTGTTTCTTTCCCCCTTCTCTCTCTCATTACCTCCCTCCCTCCCTCTCTATCTCTATATGTGTGTGTGTGTCCCTCCCTCACTCCCCATCTATCAAAAAATATCTCCACCTTATTTATACCTCCCTAACTATCCCTCCCTACATCACTGTCTATCTATTGCTCCTCCCTCCCCCTCTTTCATTGTTTCTCACACCTCCCCCCCTCTCTCTCCCACACAATATCTTTCTCTCTCTATATGTGTGTGTGTGTGTGTCCCTCTAACTCATTCCCCCTCTCTCATAACCTCTCTCCACCTTCATTATCCCTCCCTCCACCACTCTCTCTCTATCACTCCCCCCCTCTCTCTATCTCTCACCCCCCTCTGTGTGTGTGTGTGTCTCCCCACCCCCTTATCCCTTTATATAGCTATGTGTGTGTGTCACTCCCTCACCCCCCTCTCTCATAGTCTCTCTCCACCTTTTATATACATCCCTCACTATCCCTCCCTCCATATCGCTCCCTATATCATTCACCCCCCTCCCTCTTTGTCGCTCACCCATCCCTCCCACACAACCTCTCTCTCTCTCTCTCTCTCTCTCTCTCTCTCTCTCTCTCTCTCACACACACACACACACACACACACACACACACACACACTGGGTGTGTGTGTGTGTGTCTCTCCCTCACTTCCCATATCTCATAATCTCTCTCCACCTTCTCTATACATCCCTCACTATCCTTCCCTCCATCACTTTCTCTATTTCTCACCCCTCCCCCTCTCCCTCTGTCTCTCACCCATCCCCCTCTATCCCACATAATCCTTGTGTGTGTGTGTGTGTGTGTCCCCCCTTCTCTCACAAAATCCCTCTGTCTCTCCTTCTCTCTCCACCTTCTATTTACCTCTCTCTATCAATATCTCCCTCCCTTCTCCTGTAATTACCAGCCCTATGTGCCATTATCCCTCTCTCTCTCTCTCTCTCTCTCTCTCTCTCTCTCAACTTATCCCTCCATCCCTATCTCTTTTCACCCTCCCTCTCCATGTTTATCTCTTTCACAACCTCCCTCTCTCTCCATCTCTCAAGCCTCCAACCTCTGTCTTTAACACCGTCCATCTCTTTCTCTCTCTCTTTATCTCTACATGTGTGAACCTACCCCTTTCTCTTCTTATGTCTTCCCCCCCTTCACCCCTCACACACAAACACCTTCTATCGCTCCCTCAATATTTCTTTCCTTCACTCTATCTTCATCCCTCCCTCACCCCCCCTCCTCCTTATCTATCGCATTCTCTCTCACACTCTCTCCACATCATTCTCTCTCTCTCTCTCTCTCTCTCTCTCTCTCTGTGTGTGTGTGTGTGTGTGTGTGTGTGTGTGTGTGTGTGTGTGTGTTTTCAACTTACCCCTTCTCCTCAACCCCCTACCTCATTATGACCTCTATTCTCTATTTTATCGCATCTCATTCCCATCTCTTAAATTTTCCCTCCTTCACCTCTCTCCTCCAACACATCCCATTCCTCCTCTAATACTCCATATCCACCTTTCCATTCACCAATACTCTCTCTCATCAAACCATCACCCACTTCCTCCCCTCCACCTTATTCCGAGATTCCTTACTCAAGTCTTGTGTATTGCTTCTAACCCTATATATCTTCAACACCTCTTCTCCTCCTAATAATTCTCTCAATCCCCACTCCCCTTCACCCTTGTATTCCATAATGTTCCCATTCCATTCATCTTTCTCCACTTGAATTTAAAACATCCTCCTAGTACCTTGACCATTCCCCACCCCCTCTCAACTATTAACCATACCCACTTGAACTTCCAACATCTTCCTAGGTCCTTGACCCTTCCCCACCCCCTCTCAACTATTAACCATCCCCACCTGAACTTCCAACATCCTCCTAGGCCCTTTACCCTTCCACACCCCCTCTAAACTATTATCCATACATTTTATAAATTACATATAGTGCTATATTTTTAGCTCTACAAAACGTGTGCACATTATGTAGCTCTATAATGCGCTCGCGTTTTGTAATTCTAAAACACGCTCGTGTTTTCCAATTCTACAAGGGCAGGAGATGTAATTTGAATTTAAACATGCCAATTCACTTGCTCGCATGTCACCAATAATCCTATGTGTATGGTTTGGAGTTTGCTTCGGTAATACCAAATGCATGCTATGGTATATGATAAACCATAGCTAATTGGGCATTTCTCACATTTTTTGAAGAATTTGTTGTTTACACACTTTTTACTGTATGTTACACACAATCATTTTTGACTAAATCTTAAACATAAATAACATTTTTTGTGCAGATTCTAAATATGTAATTTTTATTAAAAAATATTATATTTTCCAATTTTTTTTCAATTTTTATTGTTTCCTAACTCCTTAACTCAAAATACATGTTGTCAGTGTTTTTCCCATAATTTTTTCAATTCTTAATCATTTAAAAAAAATTATACGGTGCACTAGAGGACACTGACCTCTACTTTCTATAAAAACCCATTTCATGACTATTTTATTAAGACCTTCAAAGGCTGCACCCACAAAAGACATACCATTTTTTAGGAATGATCACTTAGATAATTATAAAAAAATTAAAAATTACTCATTTTATTTTCAAAAAATAGCGCTCCACTAGTGCTATAATTTCTCTACATGTATGCAAATTTTTGTATCTCGAAAGCATCATTTAGGCCCTCAAAGGATGCACCCACAAAAACATATACCTTATCATTTGCCTGAAAAATAAAAAGTGTTTGTTAGAAAAAATGAAACTTAACATAGTTATAAAAATTTTCAATACATAAAACTTATATATTTGGAAACATGATTCAATTTCCTACATTTAATATTATTTACTCAAAGCAAGATATTCTGTGTAAGTATCTCAAAAAATACAATTAAGTTGAGGGATGCTTGATTTTCAGTTTTCTATTGCGTCTAATGTGTCAAAAGTGACCCTCATTAGCTTGCACTAACCCTTACTATTACTAGATAAGTTTCCATACACATTTGCTCTTTTTCATGATCTACATGATCCCTTTTTTCAAGGTTGTAGTTATGCTCATTCAAAATAAAAGAATTTTCATGTTCATAAACACTCATCTTGAAATCCTCTTTTAATATGCCTCCAACTTCTATGGATTTTAAGGCCATTTCTATTTCACCACCTTTATCTTTCTCTGCAACTCATGTTACTACCACATAATCCTTATTTGGAATCATTCCTTCTAAGGCCAATTTCTCACCATAAATCAGTTTTAAGATCCATTCTCCTAGATATTCCTCTTCTTTTTCAGGCTCCTATCCAATCATCTTCTTTCTCACAAGTAACTGATCCCTCAAAAATTGATGGTTGAAAATGCCATTCTTTAAACTTCCGCTTCATTAATACCAGTTTGGCTATGTTCCTCTTGATTTTCTACACATGTTAATAAATTATTATTAGCAAATAAAATGTTGGAGCTTTAGGCCCCATCTTTCTCTCTAATCTTCCTTGTCCCTTCACTAATTTGAGGAAGTTTTCCTTGTCTCACAATTTTTGACAAGTTGTAATATGATTTCACCTAAACTCCTTTATCTTCCTCATTTGTTTCCTCACTGCTTTCATATGTGCATTCTTTCCTAGACATAGGTTCATATACTTGCATACCAAGTGTTATTTTTTCCCCATCATCCTCTTTACTTACACCCATAAGTGAGTTTTCCTCTCTATTCATCAAATCCATATTTAACTTCATCTCCCTTCTTATTTCCAACACTTTTCACCATTTAAGATATCCTCCTTATCATATATTTCCTCATTCCTAGTCGTGACTTCCTTTACTTGCTCAACCATGTGTGCAGTTTCCTCTTCAACTCCACACTCTTCAACATTAATTGCAACATTACAAGTTTTGTCTAAATCCTCTATACCTTTGTAAGGTTCATCAACCTTTACCCTTATGTCTTCAATATGTTTTTATTCCACATATGCAACATTGGCATGGATTCCTTCTCCTTCCTCTATACATGTATATGAGCAAATACCCAAGCAGTTCAATAATCCCAAGGCATCTATGGGCATATTTTCCATAAATTCATCCTTTGGTATTTATTGATTGATTTTTTCAACATCTCCATCATTTTTTTCCTTAATTCTTAGCAAGCCTTCATACACTTGTTGTACATCACTTATTCCAATCTCCAATGCATGGAGATCTGTGTTTACTTCCACCTCATAGGAAGCTTCTTCAATTTATTGAGCATTTATTTTCACTTTTTTAGTCTCTTCACTTGCCTTCAGACAATGAAACCCTTATCTATAATTTAATTCTAGCTCCCACTCATTCCATCTTTCCTTTCTATCTATCATATCCTCCTCATGCCTTGTAATGGGAATATTAATTTTCTCCCCTAACCCACAATGGTCAGTACCCAAAAAGCTCCTCAATAACTCTCAAATATTCATCTTTAAACATAAATTCAATTTGACATTCATGGATTTTTTTACTTATCTCTATGATTCAGTTGAAAGTTTCCTATCCAATCTCCCTTGCAACAATCTCTTCAAAATCACCATTTCTCCATCCTAACTCTGGTAGGATTCCCCAATCTTGCTTCACATTTTCTCTGATGTCATTCTTCTCTTCATGGAGTTTGGATTTCTCAATTTGGAAGTTGTATCCTTTGATAACTAGTCCATAGGCTTCGTCACTACAATATTCAACTTTTATTTCAAGCTCAATAATTTAATCTTCTTCATTTCTTGCATCAATATACCTAGTGTTTCCTCCATCTTTTGTTCCCTCTGTGGATCTTTCCTCTACCAACTCCATCGTTACCATGGTTGCAAATTATTGGGTTTCTCTACCATCTGCTTCAATTTCTCCCTCATTCTCAAATTCCACTAGTGTTCCCCAAGCAACATCCTCTATCGTTTCTCTTTCCTTTGGGTAGGAGGATTCTACCTCTTCTCCATAACATTCTTCATGATACTCATCCGATTCAAATCCATAACTTTCCTCTCCATAATACTCATAATCACCTTCACCATACTCATCATCCTCCACGGGGTATTCTTCCACCACTTTCTTTTTATCATCATTCTTACCAAATTACCTGGCATGGCATGAATGTTGTGCCTATTCTAGTACACTTATTCTCCTTGTCGCCAATTCTTTAATTAATTCCAACGCGATGATCTTCTTTTTCTTATCAAAGTTTTCATGAGCTCTTTCTTCTCCAAGGGTTCCTCAATATCGTGCCTTTATTCTACAACTTTAAACCTTTCCACTTTGTTTCTCATCATATTGTGGATTTCTTTAGGTTCCATCATCTCACATGGCCTTCTCTTATTCAACTTCCCAACCTTTAGCTGCCTTATATAACTCATTTTTTTACCTCCTCTTTATGCAATCTTTTGTTTGAGTCCCTTATCGAATCCTTGCTTCTTTTCTTTTCTCAATAGTTCTACCCAACCTCCCTGTTGGAATTGTTGCCTTCTTCAAGATTCCGAACTTCCACTAGGCTTGTTTTTTCTCCACTAGATAACTCCACCCAACATCTCATTGTTGGATTTACCCAACACTTGCAGTCTTCTGCTTTTCCTCAACAAGTCTTTAGACACTTAGCCGGTCCTCTCTTCTACTGTTGCTTGAAAACTCTACCCAATATCCTTGTTGGAGTTGTCCCGATTCTTCAACTCTTCTATATGTAACTCTACCCATAACCTTAGTCATGGAGGTGCAACCTTGTGCAAGATGGTTCTGCTCTCATACCACAACTGATGCATCCCTGTAAGATCTAATGGATACACACTACAAGATTGCAACAATCAAAGTGCATTGCCTCACAAACACAGACCAACAATTCAGTCATGCACATAAGAAACTATTAAAATTATCCATTCATTCTAATAAGATAAACTCAAAAATTTACAAATTACATAGGCCTCAATGGGCTTGCTCAGTATTCATAGTTCACAAACCTCATTTATAGGCTTAAGAGGTTTAAGCATCATATTTAAAGTAAACAAAATTTAAAAGTAACCCTCTTGGTCTTAGTCACAAGGAGGGTATTACATTCATTGGGATATTACCAATAAGAATTAGAAGGGTTTTCCTTCCCTTTCTTTTCTACTCTTCACCTTCATCACTCTCTTCTCTCCTATCTTCTTCTTTTTTGTTACTCCTCTTTTCTTCTCTTGGCTCTAGTTTTGTCTAAGCCTCAACTAGTCTTCCTTATTCTTCTCTTTCCCTGCTTTATGCTTTTGTTTCAACCTCTAATGGGCTCCTTCTTAGCTCCTCTTCTTCTCTGCATTTTCTCCCCTTTCCTTATTTATTTATTTTTTCGTTTTTTTATCTCATCTCTCCCTCTATTTATTTTCATGCTTCTCGATCCTTCACCACTTCCTTCTTCATGAACCTTCCTAAAAAAATCCCTCATTAATATGTTTACTTAATTGATTATACAGAATTAGTGTCGGTATCCCATCATGGTTTAATGGAGTTGATATGGGTTTAACGAAAATGGGGCAGAACTCTTCTAAATGTTGCTACACACCCGCTTCCATTTATGGCCAAACCTAAAACACAATCCACCTTTTATTCACCTTGAAAATCATCCACATAATGAAAAAATACCAAAAAATTGAAAATTATGAAGTTTCCAAATTAAATCTGGATCATTGGTGATAGCACAAATGGGTTAATCTTGGTCGTTGGTGCAACTTTATCCATTAGCGTGAATCAGAAGACCCTATTGTCACCAATGATAATGATTTGTTTGGTGAATTAATCATTGTTGTTGGTGGTAGCTACCTTCAGTTGTTTCTGCATTAGAAGACTTATGAGTTTAACATCGCCCATATTGTCTTTACATCCTCCCCTCGGAAGTTGGGAAGCTTGATTAGCAAAAGCATCTGCCAAACTATTAATATCTCTGGAAACATGATACGGGCTAAGAGAATCAAAGAGAGAGAAGAAGCTTAATATCCTTTTATGAAGACAACCAACAATTTGATCCTCAATATCAGTTCTATTCTTAACCTGAGATAGGACAAGAAGAGAATCTCCTATTACAATTAGGGAGCAGACCCTAACTTCAATGGACATGTCTACCCAAAGAATAGGGCATATATTTTCATTTGATTATTTGTTCCAATCCCTAGTCCACAAGCAAAGGTCTTCACAATTGTTCCTCCATAGCCAAAAGGAACCCCTCCCACAAGTGCCACCCCTTATATCTTAGTTATATTCAAGTATGCAACTATATTAAATTATATATAAATTTTCCAATGTTGATTTTTTTATTTAAATATTCAATTTTCATAAATTGGAATTTTTTTTTATGATGAGAAATATATTATGAAGCATGTGATGTGATATGGGACATTTAAATTGCTCTATTTTTTACAAAGGTAAATTTTTGGTAAGGTATAGTTCCATTTTTTTAAAATCATCTTACAATGAATCAATACCTTTAACAACAAAATTCTTATTAAAGAAATAAAACTATGACTTCCTACTATACTTAAAAATAATTTTAGCTCAAAATAAGAAACAATATGACTGCTTTTATTCAACACTAATGAGATTAATCATGACTAATTATCTTCCCCACTTATTTCAATTCTTTGAAGTGATATATTTAACCTACCATAGTAAAGTTGAAAAACAACCCTTTAAAAAACTTGCAAATTGTTGCATATATAAAAGATAATCCATCACTAATAGATATCTATACATTTCAACGAACTCATCACCATAATTAAAAAAAACCACACCACTTAAATCATGACGAAAAAAACCCTTTCAATGAGTTTCTTCAAAAGTATATATTTAAAAATATATTTTAAAGGTGGAAAGATAGACGCTCTTTGACTGAGTTTTTTCAAAAGTATATATTTAAAAATATATTTTAAAGGTGGAAAGATAAACACCCTTTTGAATGACTTTAAAACTATATATGTAAAAATATATTTCAGAGTTGGAAAGATAAAGGCCTCTTTGAATGACTTCCAACTGTTACATACACTAGTAACTGTTAGGATTATTATTCCTCCCTTGTCCAAATTTGGTTATATGGCTAAATCGGGAGTCCATCCAATCTATTTATAGTCATTAGCACCATTGGTTAAACTGAACCTAATTGGGGCACATGTTTCAGTTAACTAAGTATGGGGAACACTAATTGAGGCTCACTGCCACTTATTGCACTTGATTGCATAAGTTTAGGAGTCTCCTAGATCAATCCCTATAATTTAGGAAGCAACTGAGAGTGCCGAAACCAACCAAGGTCAATTCACTTCCATTAATGACTAGTCAAGCCACGTTAGGAGTCAGTTACTTTCAGTTTTGGCCCTCTACATTGAGTTAAATAATGGTTTAATTAATTTCACACATGTGGGGCACATTTCTCACCTACCACAGTCAGTTAACCATTATTTAATACTAAATGTAACACTTGGTTGTGTTTTAGAACTCCGGTTATGATTTAGACAATGACAGTTAACTACTGGTTCCTCCAAAAGTGATTTAGACAATGTCTTAGTTACCTACAGTCAAGTAGAGTCATCAATTCGAACCTCCTCATGTGGATTCGAATTGCTTGTGGCTATTAAAGCCATTTTACATTATTGTAATTATCATTTGAATTACTTTTTGATTAATGAAAGCATTCACAGCTGCAAGCCTTTTGCACTGTTTCATTCTTCAATTGCTGAGTAAATTGTGAGATCTTCTTTGTGAGTTTTGTTTCTTGTCTACAGATCTATATGCTCAAATTTACAGTAACAACCACATTAAATTAATCAATGTGTCTAAATAAGCCAATAGGCGTAAATTTAAGCCATACCATAGAGAAAAACATTAATATAAAAAGTATGTGCCCAAATTTACGCGTATTATGTGCCTAAATTTAAGTGTATACAAACACATTAATTAATTTAATGTGGTTGTTGTTATTAACCAGGTGGACCCATAGACATATCTCCAAAATAATAATAAATTATTATGCTACAATTAATTATTATATTTTTATTTTTTATTATTAATATTGATAAATTAATATTTTAATTAATTATAATATAATAATCATTTAATTATTTAAATACTATTATTAAATAAATACTATTAATTATAATAAATCCAAATATAAATACATTATTAATTAATTAACGTGTCACAATAATATTATATATCATAACATATTTAAGAAAAAAAAATATAATTAGTCAGTAATCTCTAAAAATGTCAACGAACTCATTACCATTGTTAAAAAAACCCACACCACTTAAATCATGACCCAAAAACCTTTTCACTCGGCTCTGCTAGGCTAGGCTCGGTTCTTTTCAAAGGTATATATTTAAAAATATATTTCACATTGGTTGGAGAAATATCCATCAACTCAATTTAAATATTTAAAGGGATAATTTTTCAATGTTGATTTTTTTATTTAAATATTCAATCTTCATAAATTGGAATTTTTTTTATGATGAGAAATATATTATAAAGCATGTGATGTGATATGAGACATTTAAATTGCTCTATTTTTTACAAAGGTAAATTTTTGGGTAAAGTATAGTTTTATTTATTTTTTAATCATCTTACTACCACAAAATTCTTATTAATGAAATAAAACTATGACTTCCTACTATACTTAAAATAATTTTACCTGAAAATAAGAAACAATATGATTGCCTTTATCCCACACTATTGAGAATAATCATAACTAATTATCTTCCTCACTTATTTCAATTCTTTGAAGTGATATATTTAACCTACCACAGTGAAGTTGAAAAACTTGCAAATTGTTGTATATATAAAAGATAATCCATCACTAATTGATATCTATAAATTTCAAGGAACTCATCACCTTGTCACCATAATAAAAAAAAACCACATCACTTATACTAGCAACAACCACATTAAATTAATTAATGTGTGGTCGAGTAAATTTAAGCACATACCATAAGGAAAAACATTAATATAAAAAGTATGTGCCTAAATTTAGGCATATTCAAACACATTAATTAATTTAATGTGATTGTTGCTAGTAATGGGTGAGCCTATAGACATATCTCCAAAATAATACTAAATTATTATGCTACAATTAATTGGTATACTTTTATTTTTTATTATTAATATTGATAAATTAATATTTTAATTGATTATAATGTAATAATTATTTTATTATTTAAATATTATTATTAAATAAACACTATTAATTATAATCAAATCCAAATATAAATACATTATTAATTAATTAATTAATGTGTCACAATAATATTATATATCATAACATATATTTAAAAAAAATCTAATCAGTCATTGATCTCTAAATATGTCAACGAACTCATTACCATTGTTAAAAAACCCACACCACTTAAATCATGACCCAAAAACTCTTTCACTAGGCTCGGCTAGGCTCGGTCCTCTTCAAAGGTGTATAAATATCCATCAACTCAGCAAACGTACCAAGGCTTTACGGTTTCGCACGGCTTCAATGTTGTTTGTTGATTAACGGTGGAACTGAACACATTAATGTTTTTAGACGTAAATGGTGGGTAATAAATATTTTACATATAATAAATATTTTACATAGGAATAACTTATCGATCCGATTATTTGCATTAATTGGACGACCAGGCTTTTATTTAGGTGGCTGCGGTGCTTTGCTGGAGGTTGGATTGGTGCAAATGGTCAAATCGAAACATATAGTAGAGTAATAAATGTTTTGGCAAGCAGACAGTAGATCCATAAAACCTACAATACTGTTACCGCAGTATTTATTACTTTGTTACATGTTAAATATTGTTTTTGTAAATAATGAAAATCCTGGAAAGTTAAAAAGTTAGAAAGTAATTGATAATGAAAAGTGTGGATTGTTGGATTTGCGGCGAACAATAAGCAGCCTTCAGCAGCTCAGTGAAGGCAGCTTATAAGTAAATGCTGTATTGTTGAATCTGAAAGTGCAGCCCACGTTTATTATAGAACTGGAAATTCCGTCCAAATCCCATTGCTATCGGCTGGACACAAGATCAACCATCACGCATGACGCACATTACAGTTTAGTACTCCTCTTTTATCCAATCACACTTTCCAGGAAGAACAATTAAAGGAACTCAAGATCCTTGTTATTATTAAAAAAAAATGTAGTTGTTTAAACAAGGGATACTTTTCATTTTTTCCTGATTGGTTTTTATTAGTTTTTGGTTATGAATCTTTACAGGAATTTAGAACGTTTATAAATATTGCTAAAACTTCTAAAAACATTGCTAAATTTTATAAAGTGTCGAAATTGCTAAATTTTATAAATTGTGGATATTAAAGATTTTAATGTGAAGTTATGTGATTGATTTTGTAAATTAAATTTACCTAATTCAAGTTAAAAATCAACCTTAAAATCAAAATCTCTTATTTTTAAGCTAAATTACAGATTTTGTAAATTAAATTCACCGAATTCAATGTAAAAGTCAACCTTAAAATCAAAATCGTCACCTAGTGAGACTCCTCCGAAAAAAATATAATAATTTCAGTCGTGACAAATAAAATATTGGGACCCAGGAGCACGCCGGTTGTCATGGGTCGAGAAGGTTGTGTTGTCAAAGATGTTTATTGGGAATGAAATTTCTGTGTTGTCATGGGTTTGATCAGTATATAGCTTGGGGAGGCTTGATAGTTTGATTGGGCTAAGTTCAATTCTCTTGGCTGTTTGAGTTTTTTCCATTGATCTAAATGCCTTGAATAGCCGATTGGAAAATTCAGGGAGCATTCTGAACACTGCAGAAGTAGGAGGAGGTTCATGCACTGAACATAGGAAAGAGCTTACCAATCTCTGCAGTTTAATGGTGTACCTCAAGTTTTAAGAGCTTCTCATAGTAGAATATGATAGGCCAAAGCCATTACGTGAGAACCTGAGTGAGCCAACTCTAAATCAAAATCAGTCAAATATAGTCATTAGGACCTGGTTTACAGAACAAGGATGGCGATATTTACAAGTATGCTTATTACTTTGATTATATTTTTCATTTTAGCAATTGTTCTCAATTTTAATGTAAAAATCACAAGGATTTACAACAAAACTAGTGGCATGGCACTCGTATGATGACATATTTACAATCTGATATTTATATGATTCTAGGATTGTTTTGGTAGTTGATATTTGCCAAGAGCTATTACAATATGTTGATTAATTGTCCTGCATTGAATCTGATATTTATATGATTCTAGGAATGTTTTGGTAGTTGACATTTGCAAAGAACTATTATGATATGTTGATTAATTGTCCTGCATTGAATTTGAATCGGATATTTATATGATTTTAGGGTTGTTTTGGTAGTTGAAATTTATTAATAAAGAAAATAACACTTGGAGAACTTAGTTACACAAGGGGACACCAACCATGGTACTAATGAACATGTGTAACCAAGCTAAGAGTGATTGATACCAATCAAAATCTCAACAACCAAACAAGATCCTAAATCATAGGGATTTAGGGATTTGATTGAAGATTTGATTGGGATGGCATAAGACCTAGGCAAAGCTATTTATATGGGTGCATTGAAATAGCACGGGACGCCATGTTGTGCATGGGGAGAACGATTGCTGAATGCATGTGTTGAGCGTTTTCTCTATTTTTATAAGTCCATCGTGAGAACTTGTTACTGACTCAAGGTTGAGTGCCGCGAGGTAGTGTCTTGTTGTTCGGGTGCATGGTTGGTGATCCAACTCGGGGGTGGAGTGGAGCAAACCATTGAGTTGTTGCCTCCTATGGTTGGGAGGAGTTGATTCTCCAAGTGTATTTTTTTTTCTTCTTTGGATTCAAGTAAGTAGATCTATTTCAGTTTTAATATACTTCAACATTGAGTGATTTTTTTTTATTTTCCAATGAGACGAACAGTAAAAGGGAATGACTTTAGTAAACAACCACTTTGTGTGTTTCAAAGCTATGATTATATCTAAATATTGATGTACTGTAAACGATCTCTATAAACCACAACTGCTTTCGTTTTGATGTATAAACAGATCAGAATACTTGTGTAGGGGCGTGATCCTAGTAAACAATGATTCTTGTGTTTCAAGTGTACGAATAGTTATGAGTATAATACACTGGTTGAGTATGTTTCCTTGCCTGCACGTGGATCGATCCTCTGTATATTCGTATTTTTTTTTTACTGCATTTTAGATCTGGGAGGTGATAATGATCAGATCCAAAACTCCAATGTATTTTTTTCCTGCGATCTCAGTATACATGTTTTTTTTGTTTGACTGTGATTTAAATATGGGAGAAAGATCTGTGTCTACATGCCAATTCCTTGCCCATGTTTTCGATATGGGAAAGACCTCTGAAATCCTTGAAAATCTAGATCCCTCTTTGTCTTCGTGTTAGATCCTAGTCTGCGTTTGGAATCCAGATCTTGGAAGTCCACTTTTGATCAGATTTAAAACAATTGCAGAGGCTATACCAATGCAGGCCATTGGAAAATGATTAACCAAAATCCATCATCTCATCTAACAATTCATACACGACGACAAATTTATCTCTCAGAGACTCTTCTTCCAGCTCCTCTAAATAATGCTTGAACACGTCCACAACCCGATGAAGAAAGAGCAGTAAGCTCGCCGCATTGCAATTTTGTCTTGAAGCAATCATCAAATAAACATTGTTATGTTGAATAAACATGTAAGTAATTCCATTGTCGTGCACCACCGGATCGTGAGATGCAGGATCGCCCTCTTTTTCGATAAGCTTGGAGAAGAATCGTTTAGCCTGAGATGAAGAAACATCTCCGCGGTAGTCTCTCCACACCAGTACTCGCCCTTTCATGTCTAAGAAAAACAGGGCCGAGGCCGCACCTGCCATCGTTGAGTGATTTGAATGAAGTTAGGAATGATCTGATCTTCTGAAACCTCGAAATGTAGTGATTAAGGTTAATTAGATCGAGAATTATTGGTTGCGTCCATGTCTATCTGTGGCAGATGATGCCCTAGCTTTCTATTCCTCCTGGACTCGCCATAGCATGAGATTTATGCTTGTGATTCATGTATTGTAGGATCTATGCCGAGGTGGTTGTTCCAAGATTCTGATTTTTTTTGCAGATTTGTTGGTGGTGGCCAACTATGGATATTTAAGAGAACTTTGCCTAGTATTTTCATTTATAAGGTGTAATATGTGTCCGTGCACAATGATATGATTTAAAATATGATTTTCATTTTCATGCCGTGTTTTATATTGTGTGAATCTTCCTGGGTGGTTTATCCAGCTTTTGGTACATGATTTATCCTTTTATATTGTAAGAAGAGACCCTTTTAAAACCGACTGGAACAAATGGCATCGAAATTGATATTATACATGAACTTTTGAATTATATGGTTATAAATATCAATAGGATTTGCATTATGCACCTTTAATAAGTATGATTCCAGAATTATCCTTATATGTGTGCTAAAAAAAAAAAAAAAACTTACTCTTTAATGTTAGATTATATATTTCCTACATGAGAATATATTGCACCATACTATATGGTGGTTTTTTATGAGTGAACATTTTATCTATGCTTACATTAGAAAAACATATATTTATATTGACAGGATTTGTAGGAGGTTTATATATATATATATATATATATATATATAGGCATTATTTTATTTTATTTTTCTCATTTTGCTAAATCATGGATTTCAGACTCTATACGGAAAGAAATATTTAGTTTATTTTGAAGAGGGTTTATAGACTGTTTGATAGTATTATTGGATTATAATTTTGATTTAACTGTTGGTACAAAGAAGAATCCTTTCGCATGTCTTTAAACCATCTTTTAGTTACTCGATAGTATATAACCCCATAATACATTTTTTTATTTTATTTTATTCATTAGTATTTTGGGATTGTTACACTATGGTATCAGAGCAAGGTCACGACACTTGGCCCTATGGTGTCTACACACGTATTTCTGAAAACTAATAGTTGTAAATTTTTGTTCTTATTTCTTGTATAGCAAAAAATTGTCTTACTAAAACTGCAGGAAGATATGGCTGGAAGACGATCCCCTACCCCACCTGCATGGGTTGAACTTACTAAATGAGGACCCCCCTAATAACAACATTGTTAATTTTGAGATTCTACAAACAGTGAGGGACTTACAAGAAGAAATTATTAGCTTTAAGAGTGAACATGAAAGGGTCCTGAAAACTCAGGAAGACTTAAATGAAGCCCTACTATTTAAACTACATGAGATAACTAATGAAAGAAAAAAAGAAAGCATAGATAATAAAACTCATCCTCTGACTGTCCTTACTCTAACAGAAGCCATCTATCTAGTGAATCAAAGTATTATAGCGACAGTTCTGAGGGTAGACATGGGAAGAAAAGAAAATATAAAGATGAGCTAACACGAGAATTTAAAAAAATAAAGCCTCCTACTTTTGACGGCGAAGTCAAAAATGGAGAAGAAGCTGAGGCTTGACTCTCCGAGATGAAGAAGTACTTCACTACGTACAATTACTCCAACTCCATGAAGGGCAAAATGGCCATCTTCAATCTAGTCGGAAAGGTTGAAATTTGGTGGCAAGATTTAAAAAGAGCAGAATGAATAAATGATAGGAAAGTAAGTTGGAACTGGTTTAAAAAGGAATTTAAAAAAGAATACCTCTCGGAATATCACTACGAAGGGAAAGTTGTTATAGCTGATTTTACCACACCATGTGAATCACACTTGTATGGCCTTCCCCTGTCCCTTTGCAAACTCCTTATACCCCTTGGACCATTTTTTGTCCTTTGATGTTTCCTAAACCATCCCTATAAACATGTGAAAATTGCTATACGCGACTTTTAAACCCCTTATCGCGTATATACGCGAGTTTGACCCCTAAAACTGCGTACATCGGGATGTGTACAAAATCCAAATCCTTTTGGAGTTTTCCTTGACATGGATCCAACTCACTTGTCTCCTAGCCTTCCATATTCCTTGAGATCGCTCGGTTTTGACCTTTCATTACCCCTTTGAAAAGCTATATAAGGAACTCTTTGGATACATTGAAGGCATAAGAAAATTGAGAGCAAAGAAACTATAGTCCATTGTTGCTGGAACTTGTGCTTGAGTCTGCATCCCTTTGTCCCTTTGAGCACTTTTGTGTTCTTCCCAAGCTTGCCTTCTGCTTGTGAGCTTGCTATCGAGAGATGGAGGATTGAGGTGGTGGAGGCCCAAGTGGGGGATTCAGTTTATCCAATTCGCAGATGTGCCGACAGAGGTTGTATTCATTGTAATCTCTAATTTTATATTAAAAGAAATATCTTTTCATGTCCAATAATGTATGTTTGAATGAATATTTTACCCATGGATGATTTCAAATGCTTATACATTGTTGATTATATATGCTAGAATAGATCTAACACCAAT
>LPNX010953251.1:176826-325529 GCA_001517045.1 Pseudotsuga menziesii
AAATCAAAGTTTCCCAAGGCCACATGGTCCATGCTCTCTCCTTTAGATATGCCATAAATAGAAAAATCAACAAAACCATCAAAAGTTTTTGGTTCATTATTTTCCTCTTTATTCATGTCATAGACCAAATTTTCCATGAATGTTCAGGACTCCTCATCAACATCTTTGTCGGGGATAAGGGAGTCTTTGTCACTTGTATCATGCTCCAAGCTATACTTGTCCTCATTTTCATACTCATCTTCTTCAGAGAAAAGGTTACAAGGTAGTAAAAATTCCAAACTATCATCATTATATGGAGAACACATAGGAGTCCCATCATGTATATTATAGTTTTCATCATAAGTTTCACTATAAGATTTTGCAATGGTTTCATCCTCAGGCTTGTACTATTTAGATGGTGACAAAGGGTAGGCCTGGCCTACCATGTATATATGATCAGGCTTGCTTGAAGTTGTTTCCTGATTACTGACCTCGGGAAGTCCATGTTCCATGACTTGATTTGCAACATAACAAGTGCTTTCTTGGTGGAATTGTTCACAGGGTCTACACCATGGAGTTACTTCTTCTACCATGTTAGTTGAGTCTAACTGGTTTGGAACCCTAGGCTCCTGCTGAGGAAAATTTTCTTGATACATCTGATTTTGCTTGGGCTAAAAATTCCTAGGTCCATTATTCCTTTCCATTTTGATCAATCTATTATGAATGTGATTCAAGTGTGCAGAATGATTGGCCATTAGTTGGTTTTGACTAGTAACCAAGTCTTTTATCATGTATGTTACTTTTTCCATGGGATCTTTAGAGGCTCCCTTTTCTTTTGATTCAACAGCTTTTCCCTTTTCTTTCTTGTATGAAGTGTTTTTCCTAGTGTAACCTGGAATGTTGAATTTGCCTGAAGACTGCATATTCTTTTCTATTTTCTCAGCCAATTCCTGAGCATTTTTTAGATTGGCCGGCTCTTTGTCTCTTAACTGGTACCTCAAATCACCAATGAAAGCTTCGATGTAAGATATGAGGATGGAGGCATCCTTTGGCTTGATTTCGTTAGGGAGGTCTGCAACCACATGGCTGAACTTAGTGTTAAATTCATCCATGGTTTCATTCTCCATCTTCTTTATGTTATGAAGGGCAGCAAGCAGATGTCTTGGTTCTTTCTTTTCCCCCCATTTCTTCTTAAAACCCTCTGGGAATTCACTAAGAGTTTTATATGAATCATCATCTAGGTCAAAGTGCCATTCTTCAGCATCATCTTCTAAGGATAAAGCAAAGAGCTTCATTTTGACATCGTCATGGTCATGGGCAGCATCATTGCAATAACTGACCAGGTGCATTTCAAACTTTCAGAGGTGAGACTTGGCAGTGATGGCATTATTTCCTTGAAATATGGGGAGCTTCTTGATAGCATCTTTTGGAATGGCATGGGGAGCACCTTCTATGTGAGAAAAGTCAAGGGGTTTGAATAATTCCATCATTTCTTGAGATTGGTGAACTTGATTCTCTACAAATATGTGATGGATATTTGAGAGGGATTGGTCTCCTAAATATTCAAGGTTTCTATGAGAAGTCTGCCTATTCAATATTTCCCTAATAAACCTTTCGGGATCAAGGAGAGGATTGAATAATTGATGGCAGTTTCTTCGGGTAGAAATTCTTGGAGGGATGTTAGATAGTGGAGTCGCCAGATGGATCGAGTTTTATTTTTTTATGTTTTTTAAAGACTAGATCAATCAAAAGTTTTTATCTTTTTAGTTGTTTAGAAAAAATTTAAGCTAATTCGTACTCGGGAATAAAAATATTTATCCCCGACAACGGCGCCAAAAAGTGTTGCCGCCTTTCACACACCTGGGTCACATGGTAGAAATCTTCAAGCCACTCGGTGTGTCCTTGGGGGCAAGTCTCAAGTCAAGGTTGTCACCTTGTTCTTGACTCCTCCGTTTAGGCTCAACTCCTAACAAAGCCAAGGGGGGTAGACCCTATTAAGTTACTATGGCTAATTACTTAGTATGGTGATGTTAAACTGAATGAATTACTTAGGAGTTTGAAATTTAACCATAAACAACCATAGATGACAACATACAAAATGAGCACACGAAAGCACAATGCTGAGACACAATATATATATATAGCAAGGAAATAACCAGTGCCTTAAAATGGAGTCAAAAGAAAATCAATGTACTTGCATGTGCTTGGAGTGAATGTTTTGCAATTGCCTCTTGGTACATTTTAAGTTAATGTGAAATATGAGTTGATTAAAATTAGGTGAAGGGGTGGACTCCAGATACACCCGAGAGTACTTGTAGTATGTCCAAAACTAAACCTTCACGGCTACCTGGAAGGAATATGTGGGCTGAATGGAGTCTCTGGGGCTATTGTTCATAACACACCCATTAGGTTGTGATAGAGATCGGTGCCCTGAGGTCACTTTTCAGAGGTTCTTGCTTCTTTTGAGTATTTTTCCACTGTAATGGTTTGATCTAGGTGTTGGATTTTCACCGGATGGTTTGTCAATTTGGGAGAGTGAATCCTAATTATACTAGTCACTCAAGTGCTTTTGATATAGCTTGACTGATTGCATGAACCGCAGCCAAGTGTAGAGCATACACACCGAAGTCTTGTCAATTTTAGTAAATTTTGAGATGGATGTTCTTGTTAAAAAGAAAACCCTCCAGGAACCTATTTCGGTCCAAGTGGACCTCAATCAGGGAATCAAGGAGGGGTTGATTTTATTATGGTTACTGAAACAAATGATGATAGCAAATGAAACATAAAATATAAGCAAACCACAATTTTCTAATTAGACTACCACAAACATTTCTTCACCTTTCGGCTCAAAAGGAGGCTCGTGGGGTGAGTATTAAAGTTACTTTGAAACCAATAGAAATGGAATATGGAAATGATTTTAAATCAAAGTATACTACCCTCCATATTAGTACTACGCTAGATTGAAAAAAAAATGAATGAAAAGCAAAAAATTACACGAACGCAAATCCCCTCAAGGGGGATGGCGAATGGGCTGGAAAGAGCCTATTCAGAATTATTTTTATTAACAGCGGTTACAATATCAGTAAACTGATATGATGCCTCTTGATTCTTATACAGAATGAAACCAAGAGCTTACAAAGTGCAAAAATTAAAGATTTCAGTAAAAAAGGGAGACCCTTGGGTGGATTGAGAAGGTCCAAAAGTCACTTTTGAACAGCAACTCCTCCTCTTTTCTGTTATACCTGCTAAAAACCAGCAATCTTATTAGACTGAACTATGGCCAAAAGCACTCTAAAAATACCTTTGGGTCTGCTTACTTTTAACCAAAAAAAGATAAGTTAAAACTAGTTAAAAAAGGTAAAAAGGGAACCAAGGAAAGCAAGCTTTCCTTGGGTTATTGGCTTGCCTTTTAGGCAGCAATTATGTTGTGCATTGATTGCTGGATTTATCTTTTATAATAGAAAACAGAAATCTAATGCATGCAAGCTACAAATTCTCTTTAAAATTCCATGCAAAAAAGACGATTTCCCTAAAGCTAGATCTAGAATGCTTATGAAACCTTTTAAGAACAAGATCTAGATTATGGGCTTTGAGAAGATAGAGCTATGTTAAATTTACTTTAAGATAATAGATCTAAAAAATATCAAAGCTATGAACAAAGTAACCAGGTAAAAGAATTGATTTTGAAGGAGGAAGAGGAGGAGAGAAATGTTGGTAGCCTTGAAGATCCACCGTGGAGCTTTCAGGTGGAATGCCAAGGTACTATGCCTTTGGAAGGTTTTGGAGAGAGTGAAGAGGCAAACTAGAGAAACATCCTCTCCAATCTAGGAACCTGTAGCTCAGCTGAAGTTAAAAAACTTGCCGATATACTTGTGAGATCCGATTAGTACATACACAGAGATTCAAAATAACATGCATATAAACTTATAAAACATGTTGAATCTAGATCTCTAAACATGCATCAAAGGAAAGAGATGGCCAATAAACTTATTGAAAAGCACCTTTCCTATTAATATTATAATAGGCCTATTATCAATCTTAGCAATGAATCCACAAGCAATCAACAAATTATGAACATATATACAGGTTACCTCAGTAAAAAATGGCAATGATCATCTACACATACAAAATGGCATAGCATCGTCTTGCCTCCAAAGCTTCTCTTTATTTCAAATGAACAATAACAATAGTACAATAGCAGCAGCACCTCAATCCCAGTTCTAACTACTTGGAAGAGGAGGCTTATGCTTGGATATATACAAAAACTAGGAGATCCAGCCCAGGGGGGCACAAATCCCAAGGAGATAGACCAAATTAGCTGATGGAGAGTCAATCAATGTAGATATGAAGCTAAACTGAGACAGATCTAAGTCTCACTGAATGTAATTGTCAATTGGAGAGCTGATCTGACTGACACCTCAACCTGTTGACTGAAGCATCCACCAAAAATCATTCAGATGAGCCAAAACATGTGGAGGAGAGAGGGAGGGCGAAATTTACCATAAAGGATGCTGAAGATCAACTCTGGATCTGATTTTATCACCTCCTTTAGTCAAGGATTTGTCAGATCCAGTCAATCTGGTTCAAATCTGACTAACTTCAATCAAATCGGCTGAGAATCCACTGATCTATGATTCTGGATTTGCTCCATTATTAATCAATTTATTAATTAAAATAATCAATACAATGATTTTTGGGGCTTTTTGACCTAAGTGATGGAAAATCACTCAAAACTAGGAAATAGTGGGCCCATGGGTTTACATGGTGCTCTTAGCTTGAAAATGAGAACCTACATGACTGAAAAAATAACTTAAGTTTTGGAAAAATTAAATTTTAATAAAAAACACTGAAAAAATTTTAAAAATAAAAAAGTTGAAAAAACCTAGAGGGACTTAGACATGTTCATATGACTCAACCATGATGCCTAGAATGCTTATACATTGACACATAGACTCTAATAACCTCAATAGGCCTAAATGCCAAGCCGACCACCCCAACTTTGGAGGTATGGAGTGAAAAACTCATAAATTATCAGTCGTTTATTCAACAACCAATAATAACCAAGGGAAAAAAACACCCTGGGATGATCAGATTGACAAATAAAGTCTAAGAGACCAAGTCTTTTACAGACACTATCATGCTAGAACATTTATTACAATTCCCCCATGGGGTATGAACATGTGATATAGTACAACAAAGCTTCCCAGAAGTAAGACTGAAGGTTTTCTGAAGTCCAAACAAGTTATCCTTGTCCGGTTCACCAGGCTCACTTGATAAAAAACCACTAAGTACAGCTTAGGTGGTAACACAAACCTAATTAGAACTATAACTATACTAGCTCCACTCCAGATTTGAACCCCTCCACTCAATAAAAACATACCCTACCCATCCACTCCATATTTGAACCTATGACAACCAATAGAAATTAGTGAGGGATTCCTATAAGATACCACCCAGCATTAGAATCCCAGTAAAACTCTATTATGTTTAGTTATACAATCATCCTTAGCTTCGGTCTTTTGTCATCAAAATAGACACAAGGAACCAGCTTACCAACAAGCTTCCAGAACTACCAAAGGAAGTATCCCAAGCAAATATAGATCGATAGAAACCTAATTAGAACAATAACTATACTAGAACTAACCAGGGCATGCTCCATTCCCCATTAACCAACTGATAAAATATTCAAGCAAGGAGGCCATCCACTCAAACTTCTTAATATTCGCTCATTCCACTGTCGTATTATTGAGAAGAAAATAGAGAAGTTTGATCGAACTTGATATCAAAAATCATCTAAGTAATAATTAAATAAATTTTTCGACATGCACAGTTGCAAAAAGGGTGTATCTGGAGAAGCTGCCAGGATTCAAATAACTATAAGAAAATTGCAGAGACAAATATAATAGAATTCAAGGCTATCTAGCAATGAAAGATTTTTGAATCCTGACATAGAAAAAATCTGCCATTAAAACTGACCATGATAAACTGAAAAATAATCAATAAACTGTTGTAGAAGAACCGCCATGTCAGTGCACACTGCACATGTTTTGATGATCAGATCCGTGAGCATGAACAATTACATAGGATTCCTGTAACATCAATCCCAAGACTGATCGCAGATCAAAGGTTGAAGCTACCATGACACAAAATGATATATAAATAAAAATAAAAAGAAGTAGGACTAGCGCTTGGAGCACAAACATTGAAAAATTTTAATTTTGAAAAGCACATACATTGGTGATCGTCACTTTCAAGATGACTCTAGCACCTGAGACCACGACTGACATTTGCACAAGACAAATGTCCTGCAAATCACCAATGGCCTAAATCTACATTGGGATTTTCCAACCATTTACGTGCGTTTGGATTCAAGGAAGGAGAGGTATGGAGGGCAAACAATAAGCACCAAGAAGCAAAGTAAATGACAGCAGAGTAGAGTATTGATGACAGTATATGTCAAAGAGATATTAAAAAACCAAAGAAATACTAGCATACCCTCAAAGCGGGGGAAATGAAACACCGATATGTTTCAAAAAATGAGAGAAAGTTGTGTGTATATAATATAATTTTATGTGATGAAAGCAAATCTAGGAAAAAAAGTGAAAATAATTTGCATCAAACTTGTAAATCGCAACATAGGTGAAAATAAGTTTCCACCAAGAGAAGTTTTCGAAGTTTTAGGTAGCTTTAGAGAACCTTGAAACCCTTGGACATGGAGGAACGATACCTTTTAAACTAAGACCTGCCTGGACGTGGAGAGAGTATACCTTTGAAATTGAAACTTGAACTATGTGAGACATCGAAATTTCTGCACATCATAATTTGCACAAGCAACACCATTTTTCCTATCGACCATTCGCATGTGTCCTCTTATAATATCATGTATTAAAGATAATTGAATGTCCAAATAATGTTTATAGGTGAAGAAAATATTTTGTTTCAATTTGTTGACAACCCAAGTCAAATATTCATATTGAATATCGATAGTATATAGTCAGGATGTCCATTAATACCTTGTTTCTTAATTTTTATGATGTAATGGATGTAGAAGCCAATCCCCTTCCGCGCACATATTGTAGCTTGGGGGCACAAGTTGTGATAGACTTAAAAATCCCCACCCAAAAAATGCCTCGTTATATTTGTCCATGGCAGGTGGAGGAGGATGTGAATTGAATACTTGTTGTTTTGGCACAGGTAGAAAATGAGGAACACCACTCTGCATTGCCTGAAATCTTTGTTGCTGCAACAATACCTGTACTTGTGGCAACAAAGCATTGGGTTGGGGCATTTTCTGATGCATGATATTAGTTATTATCCCTGATGGCCCTCCTGGTTGCATATTACATTGATTCAGCCGGTGACCTTGTTGAGGCTGCGTACCCATTACATGACCTAAAGAGCTCTATTGAGGCACCCCTCCTCCATACTAGATCATAGATGGCATAATTCCCGCAAAATGAGGCTGGGGTCTAGGATAATGTGGCATTTGAGGTGGCCTAGATAAAGAAACTTATGATGCTTGACTAGGATAGGACTTGTGACGTCGTTGATTTTGTGCAACTTGCAAGTGTGGTGGAGGATATGAACTGAATGATGACCAAGGAAATTTTGGATCACTTGACCACTGTTGTGGAGGATATGATGAGTGTCTGTAAAGAGGTTTAGGGTCTAGTGCAGTCACTGAAGAAAGTTGCTCTTGCTGCCACAATTTTCTTCCTTCTTGTTCAATCTCAGCATCTAGTATCTGCTGACCCAACCAATTAGAAACCTCTTCTTCTCGAAACCATTCAGGGCCTAACAAAAAAATTCATAACAAAATTGAAAAGGACTTAGTCTTGACACACAAAAAAAACTGTAAATATTAAACATTTTTTGCAAAATCAAGCAGAACAAGAAAGAACGTCAATTTGATACCTGGTAAATCAAAAGGAAAAAGCAACCTAATAGACTTCTCCTTGCATTAAACATAAAATCTAAGTGTTCATGTTATTCACAAAGAAAAAAATGTGCATGCACACAAGATTGCATTCACATGAAGAGCCTTCATACATTCCAATGAGCCAAAAAAACTTCACAATTACAACTTGACCACAAATCAAGAATCACAATAAACACGGATCTTGGATATGTTGTCAGTAGATTGAGCTTTGGTAACCAAATATTCAAAACATAAACAAAATGAGATCTGATGTATACGCTCATCTATGAAGTATGTGTTACTAGGGCTAGATTAAAGACAGTTTAAATCGTATGTTCACAGTAGACCTCAGAAGTCTCTACATCCTCAGGATTCTAAATGATTAATATTACATAAACATTAGTCTTCGTTTAGAATGCACCCTAATCTTATGAACAAAAATCAAGCACCCCACCCAAGATCCTGTGAAATATTTTACAAACAATAGACTAAATACACAATATATATATTAGTCTGCATACAAACAATAGATTAAATCACTATAAATTTATCAGTTCCCCATGAGCAGATTTTACAGCAAATAAAAGTAGTTGTGAAACTTGCAATTTTACACTTCTAGATTATATTCTCAGAACAGTTATACGTGTGCCACAACATTTCAAGGAAAAGGACTACAACCCAAACTCACAACTTGAGACTCAGTAAATACTTGGACAAAAATACAAAATGGGGAGTCAACAACTCCACAACTTGGCAAACACAAGAAATAGTCTAGATTTACCAGCATTATTAGAACGCAAGAACTAGACATGTTCCAATAAAGTGATCAATCATTATATTGAAACCAAGAGAGGGGAAGGGTATGTACACCTTCATAGACTTTAGAAGCGCTACACAGATGAGGATGCCTTGTCCCACAAATAAGGTGGTCTCGTACACCAAATTGGTGTCTATCTAGGCAATGTATTGAAGATATATTTTTATTATTTTTATTACAAATGTATGTAGAGAATATATGTATACAACATGTGTCACAGAAAGATAATAGAACAGTAACATCAAAGATGTTCTAAGTTCCAAGTTCTGAAAATGGTTGTAAGAATCAAAGCCTCGTAGAAGAGGCCATATGCTGAGAGGCTAAAAAAGATATCCTATAATGGAAAAAGAGTGGATTGCAATGATGTAAGGAGATTTCCAATGATTGTGAAACAATCAGTTATTATACAAACCCAAAATATTTATATCTACTTAAGGTAGTAAATGCAATGATAGTTGATTGATAGTCCAAAATAAGACAATCAAATCGAATATTTAAGATGAAGTTGATGCACAAGTCGACTGGGACTTCCATGTTGATGTCAGCAAAGGCTTGACGAAACCTGTTAGTGTGATGTGGTAACCACATGTCCACCTAAGAAGGGAAATCCCAATTCCACACAGTAATCAAATAACAGGACAGGCTTAATGTGAAGCTGATGTCCAAGTCAGTCAAAAATTCCATGCATTGTCAGCCAAGGTTGTATGAAAGCTGTTAGTGTCAGGTGGTCAATGTCTGTCAACCTGATAAGGGAAATCTCAATTCCAAACACACCAATCAAAAAACAGGATAAGGGAGTGATTCTAAGGATAGCTGAAAGAATCACTAAAGTAACGCCAAAGTACCTCAAAATTGAGTCTACCTTTCCTGTGTAAAGGTGAGGGACTTGGCATCAAATTAGGCTTTAAGACTATAGCAGCTAAGCACATAGCAATAAAATATAAGTATTTACAAATATATTAATGATGAGCTATAAACAATACCAGCATACCCATCACGCAAATATGCAAAGACATCATCCCTATGTTATCGGATCCACCACCCGCTGGATAGGATCAATGGATCGAATCTGGATCCAACGGTATCTGCCTAGGTTCCATCATGTACATTGTAATCAGATCCCCTAGAGAAGGAAATGTATCCTGAGCCATTGAAATAGATCCCATTGAAAAATGAAACAGATCCTAAAACTTCATGTTATTTATTGACCCAGTGATCCCAAAAAAAATCAGTTTTTTAATTGAAAACTTCCAAAACCCTGAATTTCTAATGGCCATAAAACACTAAACCCCATTCTTGGTCAAGTTATAATATATCCTTATGCCAAGACCTCCTCTCGAGGTCTTATCTATCATTATGTAAATACTTGCTCTCGAGGCCTTATCTATCAAGGTTCTCTCTCAAAGCCTGATCTATCGTTATGGTCAAAGACTGCTGTCAATGTCACTTCACCCACACTATTATTTAATCTGGATATATCCTTAAATAAGGCCACTTTATTCACTTCTTATATGGACATGTGGATTTGGCTCACAAAAACACTATTATGGACTGTTTCATGCTCATGCTGAAATAATATGATTAAAACCTCAAGAAATAATAAGATTGAAACAATGCATTCAAAGTTAGCTCCAATCTCTAAAAAGATCTTAGATTATATTTATGGAAGGCTAATGTATTGAGTGAAACAAGTTGCAAATGATTCAATCACAAGCTGAGAACAATTTTGAAAAGCTAAAGTCGATGAACAAATCTACAAGACCAGTGTTACAATTGGACTTGGACTCGGAAAAAAAACTTGATAGAAGAAAATGATCAAAATGAGTGTTTTTTATTTTGTTTCTTGGTAAATCTACTTGTTTCTAGAAAATTTTCCACCCATTGCTGGTGAGTTTGACACAACTGAAAGGAGTCTGACTCAAGCACAAGTTGGCTCAACTCAACAACAGAGCAAAGTTGTTTTTGAGCCAAGAGAACCTAAGAGACAGTATTTTTTCTGCTATGGCTGAGAAGAAACAAAATGAAAAACCCAATAACCAAAAACAATAAGCAATGGATTAAGTTGTGAAATTTAAAAAAAATTTAAATATGACAATAATACAATATTCCAAGGTTTATATAGGCAACTTTGGTTCACACATGCCTAACACGTAGGACATGTTTTCCTAAGTTTCTTATCCCTTGAATCTTCAATTTCTCAAGCCAGACCTGTGTGAAGGAAACATGTCCAATCCAACTCCCTTAAATGTCATATAATGGGCAAGTGAGGTGTTAGGGCCTTATTATCAAAACACTCAAAAAGAACCAGCATGTTTCTACACTGTCATGATCTTGTTGTCTAGAACTTTGGTTGGGTCATTAATCAATTGGAAACTCAAATTATCGAAACTGAAACTAAAATAAAGTTGGCTTGACTTGTGAGTTGCACTGTGAGTTGATAAAGGAGTCATTTTTCCTTAAGCTTGCAAATCATGCAATCTTTCTTCAAACAAATGAAATTCTCTCTATGATTAAGAAATGGAGGTCTCTCCTCCTTTGCTTCATTGATTCACTATAATGTATCTTTTATTTCAAAATTTTATGTTTTATACATATAGCTTTTTGAAGCACCTAATTGCACAAATCCCCAATCCCAAAAAGAAACTTGAAAATACGTTGCACCAATAAGGCCCAATCGTTTGGCAACTGGACATTGTGACTCCTAATTTTTCTAACTGGTAAATTTTCTCATTAAAAACATTTTATAGAATGTATCACTGGGAAAACGAAAAAGAGATTACAATGCAGATACAATATATACAAACTCAAATTTTCAATAGAAACAACTGTCAAAATATAAACATTTCTAAAAGCTTCCTCAAACTAAAAATCTTCCACTTCAAAAACACAACTTATTTCTTTTGTTGCATCTCATTTATATTATTGTTAACTCGTTTCAAGCACAACTACCATTTAAACAGGATAGCAGACTTGGGAAATGATGCATAAGACAGTTAGATGACTGACATTTCACAACAATGTGTAGGGAAATTCAACACATAGAGACAGGAAAGAATTAACATGAAACAATGCATAAGACAGTTAGATGAATAGATTTTCACAACAATGTGTAGGGCAATTCAACGTATAGAGACAGGAAAGAATTAGCATGAATACATTATACATGAAATAAGTAGATTAAGAACTTCCAATCTCTTTTCCTGAATGTTATTGTTACTACAAATATTCCAAATGCTTGCATGATAAGTCTCATCTTATAAAAACCTATCCAACACATCTTTTATTGGAATCCTTCTCCAGTTTCACGCATTGCTATGCCTCTGGAGAATTCCAAACCAACAGACTGCAGCCCTAGAGTGGATTACCACATGTAACAGAAATTAACATGCAAAACCCTAAGGAATAGTTTGGACTTCCATCAATCTGCCACTGACACCTAACAAAGCTTGAACGAATGGGCTAGCATTGACAGTACTCAGCTACCCAATCAGACAAGCCACAAAAATTGAAAATCTGTAAAGCAAAACAAAAAGGCCAGCTAAAAATACTTGAATGATGCAATCTGTTACCAGCCAACATTTCCCATCACAGGCAAAAGGACGTGATTTTTTTTATCTGCAATTATTTTACATTGTTGTATGGATCCCTTGATTGGTTCGTTTATTCTTGTTTTAAAAATTATGAATTACATTTTATTTTCTAGTTATAACAAAGCTACTCACATTCACTAGCTGTAAATCCCAAGTCTCCAATACTTGCTGGAAGTTTGGAGGTCTGGTTTCTCCAGAGACCTTGTTCATCTGTACAAAAAAAGAAGCTTAGGAGAAAACTGAGAACCTATTATATATAGAGATGCTTACAAATATAATTTAGTTGTTTTGTGGCATAACAATGGCGTAATAATATAACCTTTCAACTCAAAATGTTTCCCTTAAAGAATACAAATTGTAAGTTGGAAAAGCAGAAGGGATATTGTAAGATACACTAATTATGAAATAATTTACAATTAGCTACTAAAGCTAAAGGTTACTGAGATTCTTATGATCAAATTTCACAAGCATACAAATTACAAATGAAAGTCGCTACAAGTTACAACAATAAATTAAAGAGGTTCTGCATTTGTCTCAGAAAATTTGTAATGAAAAATATTTTTTATTCTCTCTAATTGTGTGAAATAAAAAGAAATATATCTCCAAGGATGGGTGAAAGGAGAAATCCTATGGGAAAAAAGGAAATGTTGTAATCTGAAAAGCATCAACGAATTTTTTCCCACTTGGGAATACTGAATATAATAAATATGCATAGTCGTGAAGTTTTTAGAAGCAAATTGCCAGTTCACAAATAGGGAAAATCAAGAAAATTATGGGAAGAATCATACTAAGCATATGTGGGGTAATGCAATCAATATTTCCTACAATGTTTTTGTTGACAAAATCATATATGACTGATGAGTAAAATTGTAAATCCATAAAAAAAACAAAAGAAAAGGTCTAAGAAATCAGTAAAAAAGAAAATAGGACAAAAAAAAACACAAAAAACAGAATGCCAATTCACAGACACAAATTTAGACAGAGAAAGGTCTAGGAAAAAGATAAGAATAGAGATGAAAGGAGATAAAAAAAATTATAGAGGAAGGAAGTCACAAGCAAAAGGAAACAAGATAAGATAAGAAAAACTTATTAATGTCCAACAAGTGACCACTAAAGTAGGTCAAAGGGACTACTGGTTACAGTGATATCAATACAAAGTGGGAGCACTAAAGTGGCTCCTATAAGAAATAGTATGCAGAAAGAAAAAATGAACTAAACCATGCATAAACAAGCTCTAGGATTCAGGACAGGAGGCCACCCGGGGATAATATTTTTAGGGCATACTTGATATCATCAGAACTACTAGTTGCAATGGACTAATGGTTTCAAAGAAAGATAGAAAAACACTACTGAAAAATAGGCACACCTTGCCAATTGACCTGCCCCCTATGTAAGATGACTTGCTCATATAAAATGCTACCCATATTTATAATGTGCTAAGTTTGACATACAAGATAACAATAACTTCCTGAGACAGCTAAATCAAAAGATAATGATTTTAAGTTGCCTAGAAGTCATCACTTTCACTAGCTTCTACATATTTTTTTAAGCCTAACTTTTCCCGTGCTTAAATCTTATTAATAACAAATCTGCCAAGATAAGATTGTGTATAGCATGCTGTGGCTGTTTTTTCCATATTTGCACACCTCAAGAGATACTCTCCTTTTTCATAAAAGTGAACCACTTATCAAAAAATCTTATGTAATTCATGATTCTAGTAATGCCCTATAAGCACAAACTGTCTTATGAGTTCCCAAAGTAAATTTAAAGGTATTGCTTAACATTTTGCACATGGAGAACATCAACTGATATGTCATAAGTAAAACTGGAAAAGAGGCAATAGTCAGTCTGATATTGACCCAATTGTAGAGCTTGATTAATAAAGCGTTCAGCACAACAAGCATCTAACAACTTAATCAAAAATTTTATAGAACTTGAAAACTGTTGTTACTGAGCTTATTAGGTATTACAACTAAAAAGCAAATAGCTAGTGCAATTATTCAATTAATGATTTGTGTCCTTTTCAAGGGGTCCATAGAAACACTAACCCTCATAAAAGAGTAGGATATCTCTGGCATATTATCAGGTTCAGATACAGTTGATGACTATTCAACCTACACAATTCATGATTGTCTTTCATATATTAGTGAAATGTACAGAAGAAAATGAACAGAAATCATGATAATTGTTTGAAATATTCAAATTGCAAAGTAGTGACTTCAAAGTTCATTAATATAATATGTCAATAATGTAAGAATCCAGACAAATTAAAAAATATCCATCATCACATTCGTACTCACTCGCAGTTAGCGATACCAAAAAATAAAAAATTAAGAGATTAAAATAAAAATAAAAATAAACTACTTTCAGAACATCGTATGGAAGGAAGGTTCAGGAATCACCTCATCCCTGTCACAAATAGAACAAAAGCCATATTCATCATCATCAAGTGCCCCCAGTTGTCCACTATCATCTTCATCTTCTAAACCTCAGAGTTCAACCCAATGGTGTATATACTGCCATTGATACTATACAGCTCGGCGAGATGTTAAAAAATCAAAGATATTAAAAATACAATGATGTATATATATTGCCATTGATACTATACAACTCAGTGTTTATTGCTTTCTATGATCGTGTATGTACTATGTGCATATAATGGCGTATATATGGGAATAAGATTTCATTAATGCTATGCAACTTAGTACTTTCCATGGATTGTTCTTCCCTAGCTGCCACATAGAAAACCAATACCAATATATGTCAAAGAAAAAGTGTCTGATAAAGACTTTAGGAAATGGTTGGGAATTAACATTTAGACTATAGAATAGCTCACTTAATCAATCATAGGTCGCCCAATAACTTTTGAGTGTCCAAACACCATTTAGCAGCACATTTGGATTCCCAGTTTCCCACAGCTTTCATCCACATCAACATTATAGCTATTGTGGCTGAAACATATGACATAATAATAGCAAGTAATTAAATTTGGTTCTCTTTCTTTGGATTCAATGTCTCCATGTGAGCTCAACCCAGCTCCAAGAAACAGGAACCATCAGAATCACCATAATTGGAACTCCTCACAACACGAGCAAACGAATAAACACACACACAACCTGGTCTCAAACAGGCACCTCGAGCGTGTCAAGGATCAATAGGTATTTGCTGCATTTGGGGTAGGAGAGAGGCCTTTGATTCCCACTACAGCACCTGCCAGTTTCCCACAGCTTCCATCCACATCAACATTATAGCTATTGTGGTGGCTTCAATAGGGATCAAGAATGACGACATACCTTGAGAACTTATCAAGGTAAACCAAAATCAAAAGGCTATGGCTAAGAGTCTCCTTGCTTTGTTGCATATGTTTCCTATGAGAGGAGCGGAAATTTGAAGATACATTTTAAACCCGGATTTATCAAGCATCGAGAGGAAAATAGATCCCTCTCAGACAAAGCATGGAAAATAGTGACCGTCACACAAACATAAACCATAAGATAGTCTTTTTCTCTAATGAGATAGGTCAATTAATCAATGTCCTATGTTTGGATTCGATCTACATGAGCTCTATTATGCCAATAGGTAGAATATTAGCCATATGACTGATGTATATACAAAATTAATTCTATTTTCTCGGAGGCTATGCTTCGAACTATAAAACACAAAATGCATTCTAATAATCGACATCATACCTCCAGGGCCATAACAACCAAACGTTTTTCCACGCCGTAACAAACCATTATCAATGCCACTGTAACCCTAACTAGAAAATGGGAATCTACCCTAATACAAAAACTAACATTTCAATAAAACATTACAGACAAGAAGTTTGAAAGACTCTACTACCAGAAAGTACCAAACCAATACCTCGTCAAAATCTACAGCAAGTACCTCGGACTCGAGAAATTGAGCAAGCAATATGTCCTCGTTATCAGTGCCATCTCTGGAACAAAAAAGAGGGCCCTCCTCTTGCTCTCCATCTGAACTCAAAATCTCTTCAAAACCCACCATGTTGAAAACCCTTACTTACCAAACCCTAAATCAAATCAGACCAAATTCTACCCACTCTCTATGAATCAAACCAATGTCATCCCAAATCCTCAAATTCAGTGACAATCTAGAAGCCCTTGGAGATTTCAGTGCCGATATGATGAACTTATGATGTTGATAGCATGTGCACCTGTGGAATTTGATGGCAAAAGCAAACCAGATGCATGGCATACCCTTGGGTGGAAGCCCTTGGAGATTTCAGTGCCGATATGATGAACTTATGATGTTGATAGCATGCGCTCCTATGGAATTTGATGGCAGAAGTGAACCAAATGTGTGGCATACCCTTGGGCAGTGAGGAGGTCATCTTGTTTCTAAACTGTGAGGTGGACGTTAACTTGGTGGACGTTAACCTAGTGGTCATGTGACTGTGGTGTGGTCACGTGAACGATGGTAGCGATAAAAATAAATATTAACTAGCATATCCCAAAGCTCGAAAATGAAACACCAAAAATAACTTCGACATGTTTCAAAAAATGAGAGAAAGTTGTGTTTAGATAATATAAATTTATGTAATGAAAGCAAGTTTAGGAAAATAAGTTACCTCAAACTTCTAAATTGTCACATAAGTGAAAATAAGTTTCTTACAAAAGGCTTTTGTACATAGTTTTTAAATTTGAAAACACTCAGTGAATAAGTCAATGTTTTAGCCGCTGCTATTTTATTGTGATGGGGTTCCATATGAGCATTTATATGCAATGACTGAGAAGCCCTGCTAGCTGATTGTATAAGATGTCTTTTGTTTCATGAATGAATAACAAAGGCTGGTATTTTTTTCTCTAAAAAAAAAGTCAATGTTTTAGCCTCCATCCTTTGAATGCTAAAACAACTAACAAATTTAGGTAATTTAATGTGTGATTTATTTATAAAATACTCTAACAACAAGGTTGCTTTTGCTATTTTTTAATAAAAAAATTTAAAACAATATTTATAATATTTATTTAGTAAAAAGATAAAATTTAATATTGATGTATTTTTTATTTTTTATAACATCATATTTATTATATTAGGTCATTTTGGAACAATGTTTTTTTTAATGCACTTCAACACAAAAATAATATTTACATATTATAATCTTGATTGTTATTTAAATTATAACAATTACTTTGAATATATCAAAAATTATTAAAACATCCAAAACAATATTTATAACATTTATTTAATGAAAAGATAAAATTTAATATTGATATATTTTAAATTTTTTATAACATAATATTTATTACATGGGTGAATGGACAATGAAAGCTCACATTAAGAACACTCGGCCATTTTCTAACAATGCTTTTTCTTAATGCATTTCAACACAAAAATAATATTTAGATATTTATAATCTTGATTGTTATTTAAATTATCGAAATTACTTTGAATGTATCAAAAAGTATAAATAACTTATTTTCTATTTATAACATATTTACATGTAAATAATTTATTTTCATTACAAGATTAAGAATATAGATATTGACATTGCAAAAATAACAAGAATGACAAAATCCAAACCTCATTTCGAAGTATTTCTGATAACAAGAATGACAAAATGCAAAGCTCATTTGATTAGAAGAATGACAAAATGCAAACCTCATTTCTAAGTATTTCTGAGGCATTTATCATTCCTGTTCACATGGAGCAGTACCAATGTGTTCAATGTAGTGAAAAGACTCGAAACAAGATGATGATGCATGCAAATTTCTTGGATTTACAAAAGGTGAACTCATCCTTTGCTGGTAGTTGGTTAATGTAGCAGTCACTACTTTCTAAATTCACAAGTACCGACGTTTTCACAGAGTGTTAAATGCATATCTTCATGTTTATTATGTATGCATATTATGCTTGTAATTTCACAATTCAAATGGCACGAAACATAATGTATAATAATTTCCACAAATATTAACTTAAATTCCACTCTTAAAAATAAAAATAATTTCCAAAATCAATTGAAAAGCAAGAGCATATAAGGGATGGGTTAATTCTAACTCTGCAATATATAAATAACCACCAGTACCATCCATCCATGTCAGTCCTACTTTAGATGACATATAATTGTTGGATCCGTGTGGCTGCAATATCAATGTGTTGGGCACATTCATTTTAGCACAATGCAATTTGAAGTAACATTGCAACGTAGAATATATGAAATTGAAGAATACGATAGCGTATTTAGGAATGGGTGATGAAGAAATATTTACTTAACTATCAACATTTAGAAATAAATATAGTTTAAAATAGAAATATTAATTTAGCATGGATATACACTGTTATGAAAAAGTTGAAAAGACTGTGTTCATAGTATAGTTTAAAAGTTGAACTTCTCTTCCCCTGAATTGCCTCTCTGTGTGAGGTCAGGGTCACTGTTGCTAGATTCTGTTTGCATTGTATTGGTCAAATGCATAGTCGGTACACCACAAACATACCAGCATTAAAGAAAGACATGACATAAGAGTTATTTAACACTGAGATGGATGATATAGGTGGCAGCAGGCATAGAGGAAAATTCAATTAATTAATTTTATTCCATGGAAACATTGAGATAGCGTGTCATGTTACGCGGGTGACCAGAGAGGTGATGTTATGGATTAGAATAAGCGCTAATCAAAACGCCCCCGACCCAACAGAATCCGGCACATACAAGGATAGCAATGTAGACAAGGATGTTGGTGGACATGATCTACATAGAGGAGAAAGACAATCTTGGCCATTATAGACAAGGAAGCTCCAGAATTGCCTGCCTCATGCGCTTTGACGGCATAGGTTCCACGCACTAGTGATTGAACCATGCCATATCTGCCAAATATATCAGTCAATTGTTGGACAGGCAGGGATAAAACTTCCATCGTCTTCATGGGCAAGGCCTAGCATATCTATTCGGACTAGGGAGTTAACTTCTCAAGCAGGCTCGATGAGATTAGAAACATAGAAGTGGAGCTAGGAAAAGATTAAAAAAAACAGTAGCTTGGCCAGAGTTAAGACATTGCACACTGCATGGATTGGTTTTGGACCACGTGGTAAGACGTCTAATATTCATAGTTTATATTTGTAGATCTTAAAAAAAACTGCATTTTCAAATACAATGACAAGAATGGAAACCCAAGATGAGAGTGTACAGTTGGGACAACTATTGACATGCAGGGTGGAATCCATCTCCAGTGTTAGAATTTAGTAAAATATACAAGTTCATTGTCAAATTGTGATTTTTTTCATTTCCAAAGTGACAACTAAAAATGACCAAATAAATCACCAATTGTTATGTGGTCATTTTTAGTCTAGATATCCCGAGACCAAATTTGGTCATTTATCTTGGTCATTTTTAGTTGGTTTTTGTCCCGTGACCAAAAGTGGTTATTTATCTTGATCTTTTTTAGTTAGCTCACTTAAATTTATCAATTTTGGTCATTTATCCCTTGAAAAAACTGCGGTGACCAAAAATTTTGGTCTCCTGGTCACTAATCTCTCATTTTCCACTAGTGGTCTAATAAATGTTAAGAAAGCTTTGAAAAACTAAAGCACTTATTAACCACCGCACCTATTCTAAGAATTGCAGATCCTTACAAGGACTTCGTAATATGCACAGACACATGTTTAGAAGAATTAGGTGGTGTGTTATTACAAGAGGATTATGTAATAAGTTACGAATCAAGAAAACTTAAAATACATGAACGAAACTATGCAACACATGACTTGGAGTTAGCTACTATAATACATGCTTTAAAGATGTGGAGACATTACTTAATAGGAAGAAAATTTACCTTAATGTCGGATAATATAAGCTTAAAATACTTATTTGATCAACAAAACTTGAATGCTTGCTAAGCAAGGTGGCTAGCATTTTTTAGCGAGTATGATTTTGAAATTAAACACATTAAAGGCAAAGAGAACAAGGTGGCGGATGCCCTAAGTAGAAATGTCATTTCGCGTTGTTCAGCTACTTTCAGCAGTTATAAAACAAATCTCTGAAGATTTAATAAAAGAAGCAGCTAAAAATGATGAAGAGTACGTAAAGATTAAAGAACAATTGGAAATATATGATAAGGGAAGTTATTCAAGTTATTCTATAAGCTTGGAAGACTTGTTAGTTTATAAAAACCGATTATACATACCATATTATGAAGAAGTGAAACAGCTAATTCTTAATGAACTACATAAGAAACCGTATTTTGGACATCCGGGATACCAAAAGATGGTAACTAAGTTAAGAAAAAGTTATTATTGGTCTAACATGAAGAATGATGTTGCAAATTACCTAGCTAGGTGCATTGAATGTCAACAAGTAAAAACTAAACATCAACATCCTGCCGGGTTACTATATAGCCCTTACCTATTTCAGAATGGAAATAGGAGATAATAAGCATGGATTTTATAACGGTATTACCTAAAACAAATAAGCAACATGACTCAATAATGGTAGTTGTTGATAAGTTAAGTAAAGTTGCTCACTTCATACCTATAAAGTCTACTTTCGAAGCCATCAATATAGCTGATATTTTTGTGAAAGAAATATTTCAGTTGCATGGTATTCCAAAGGTTCTGATTTCTAATAGAGATGTGAAATTTACTGGTAACTTTTGGAAATCCTTGTTTAAAGGTCTAGATACACAACTAAATTTTAGCACTGCTTATCTCCCTCAAACGGATGGGCAAACTGAAAGAACTAATCAAGTGTTAGAAGATATGTTGCGAATTTACGTAATGGATAAACCAGGTAAATGGGAATAGTATTTGCATTTGGTAGAATTCGCTTATAATAATGGATATCAAGCTTCGTTGAAAATGAGTCCATTTGAAGTTTTGTATGGCCGAAAATGTCGCACTCCTGTGTCTTGGGATAACCCTGCTGACAGGATTGTTCTAGGACCAAACATGTTAAAAGAAATGGAACAAATGGTGAAAGAGGTGCAACAAAACTTAAAAGTTGCCCAGGATTGGCAAAAAAGTTACGCAGATTTAAAACAAACTCCAAGAGAGTTCAATGTTGGAGATCACGTATATCTAAAGGTAAAGTCAAAGAAGAGTTCTTTGAGTTTGGGAAGATGTCCCAAGCTGGCACAAAGGTATTGCGGACCTTTTGAAGTGTTAGCTAAGATAGGGTCAGTAGGCTATCAGCTTGCACTTCCACCTAATATATAAGTGCACGATGTATTTCATGTTTCATTGTTAAAAAATATATATACATGATGCTACTCATATAATTGAATAGGATGTGATTCAGGTAGAACACGAGGGTGAGTTCCAAACCGAACCTTTCTTCATTCTAGGCAGGAAGGAATGTATGCTCTAGAATTGAGCCATCATTCAAATAAAATTGCAATGGAAGCACTTCAGCCCTGAAGAGGCAACGTGGGAAATGGAGGATAAAATGCGGTAAGCATATCCCTCTATGTTCTAGAATGAGCAAGGGAGCTCAGAATAAAAATAACACCGAGGACGGTGTTAAAAATAAGGGGGGGAGAAATGTAAAACCCCATGACATTGTTTTTATTTTCATGTTTTGAAAATTATTATTTTTTTTATTATGTAATGAGTTATGAAACTCAAAGACTGAAATGACATTTACACAAACAAACATTTTTATTTATTTATTAATAAAGAAAATAACACTTGGAGAACTCAGCTACATGAAGGGACACCAACCATGGCACCAATGAACATGTGTAAGCAAGCTAAGAGTGATTGATACCAATCAAATCCAATCCAAAGCTCAACAACTAGACAAGATCCTAAATCATAGGGATTTAGGGATCTGATTGGAGATTTGATTGGGATGGCATAAGACCTGGGCAAAGCTATTTATATGAGCGCACTGGAATAGCACGGGATGTCGTGTTGTGCATGGGGAAAACGATTGCTGAATGCATGTGTTGAGTGTTTTCTCTATTTTTATAAGTCCATCGTGAGAACTTGTTACGAACTCGACGTTGAGTACCGCAAGGAAGTGTCTTGCTATTCAGGTGCATGGTTGGTGATCCAGCTCAGGGGTGGAGTGGAGCAAACTGTTGAGTTGCTGCCCCCTATGGTTGGGAGGAGTTGATTCTCAAAGTGTGTTTTTTTCTTCTTCTTTGGATTCAAGTAAGTAGATCTGTTTCAATTTTCATATACTTCAGCATTGAGTGATTTTTTTTTTCCAATGAGATGAACAGTAAATGGGAATGACTTTAGTAAACAACCACTTTGTGTGTTTCGGAGCTATGATTATATCTAAATATTGATTTACTGTAAACGATCTCTATAAACCACCACTGCTTTCGTTTTGATATATAAACATATTAGAATACTTGTGTAGGGGCGTGATCCCAGTAAACAATGATTCTTGTGTTTCAAGTGTACGAATAGTTATGAGTATAATATACTCGTTGAGTATGTTTCCTTGCCTGCACGTGGATCGATCCTCTGTATATTCTTTTTTTTTGTTTTGTTTTTGTCTGACTGCGTTTTAGATATGGGAGGTGATAATGATCAGATCCAAAACTCCGATGTATTTATTTCCTGCGATCTCAGTATACGTGTTTTTTTTGTTTGACTGTGATTTAAATATGGGAGAAAGATCTCTGTCTACATGCCAATTCCTTGCCCCTGTTTTCGATATGGGAAAGACCTCTGAAATCCTTGAAAATCTAGATCCCTCTTTGTCTTTGTGTTAGATCCTAGTCTGCGTTTGGAATCCAGATCTTGGAAGTCCACTTTTGATCATATTTGAAACAATTGCAGAGGCTATACCAACACAGGCCATTGGAGAATGATTAACCAAAATCCATCATCTCATCTAATAATTCATACACGATGACAAAGTTATCTCTTAGAGACTCTTCTTCCAGCTCCTCTAAATAGTGCTTGAACACGTCCACAACCCGGTGAAGAAAGAGCAGTAAGCTCGCCGCATTGCAATTTTGTCTTGAAGCAATCATCAAATAAACATTGTTATGTTGAATGAACATGTAAGTAATTCCATTTTCGTGCACCACCTGGTCGTGAGATGCAGGATCGCCCTCTTTTTCAATAAGCTTGGAGAAGAATCGTTCGGCCTGAGATGAAGAAACATCTCTGCGGTAATCTCTCCACACCAGTATTCGCCCTTTCATGTCTAAGAAAAACAGGGCCGAGGCTGCACCCTCCATCATTGAGTGATTTGAATGAAGTCAGGAATGATCTGATCTTCTGAAACCTTGAAATGTAGTGATTAAGGTTAATTAGATCGAGAATTATCGGTTGCGTCCATGTCTGTCCGTGGTAGATGATGCCCTAGCTTTCTATTCCTCCTGGACTCACCATAGCATGAGATATATGCTTGTGATTCATGTCTTGTAGGATTTGTGCCGAGGTGGTTGTTCCAAGATTCTGATTTTTTTTGCAGATTTGTTGGTGGTGGCCAACTGTGGATATTTAAGAGAACTTTGCCTAGTATTTTCATTTATAAGGTGTAATCTGTGTCCATGCACAATGATATGATTTAAAATCTGATTTGCATTTTCATGCCGTGTTTTATATTGTGTGAATCTGCCTGAGTGGTTTATACAGCTTTTGGTACACGATTTATCCTTTTATATTGTAAGAAGGGACCCTTTTAAAACCGACTAGAACAAATGACATCGAAATTGATATTATACATGAACTTTTGAATTATATGGTTATAAATATCATTAATATTTGCACTACACACCTTTAATAAGTATGATTCCAAAATTATCCTTATATGTGTGCTAAATAAATAAAAAATAAAACTTACTCTTTCATCTTAGATTATATATTTCCTACATGATAATATATTGCACCATATTATATGGTAGTTATTTATGAGGGAACATTTTATTTATGCTTACATTAGAAAAATATATATTTATATTGACGGGATTTGTAAGAGTTATATATGTATGTATGTATGTATTATTTTATTTTATTTTTCTTCTCATTTTGCTAAATCATGGATTTCAGACTCTATAAGGAAAGAAATATTTAGTTTATTTTGAAGAGGGTTTATAGATTGTTTGATAATATTATTAGATTATAATTTTGATTTAACTGTTGTTACAAAAAGAATCCTTTAGCATGTCTTTAAACCATCTTTTAGTTACTATCGAGTAACTTCGATAGTACATAACCCCATAATACATTTTTATCTTTTATTTTATTCATTAGTATTTTGGGGTTGTTACATTTTTATTCATTAGTATTTTGGTATTTTGGGGTTGTTACAGATTCCAATGTGAGTCCTTTTGCCAAGGCAGGATTCTTCAGCAGGATGACATTTTGGTGGTTGAATGCTCTTCTGTCCAAAGGAAAGAAGAGGCCTCTCGAAGAAGATGATTTGCCTTGTCTGTGTGGAGACGATCAGGCAAAGAATAATTATACAACATTTACAGAAGAATTGTTTAGGCAAAAACAGAAAAACCCATCTGTCACTCCGTCAGTTTTCTGGGCTTTGGTTTGCTGTCACTGGAAAAATCTGGCCAGGACTGGGTGCTATGCCTTTCTCAAAACACTTACCCTATCTTCTGGACCACTTTTTCTGTATGCCTTCGTTGAACTTTCAGAAGGAAAACAATTATTCAAATATGAAGGTTTTGTTTTGGTGGGAGCACTCTTTATTGCCAAGGTCATAGAGTCCTTATCTCAAAGGCAATGGTATTTTGGCACTAGACGGATTGGTCTGCAAATGCGCTCTTCACTCATTGCAGCAATCTATCAAAAACAACTAAAGTTATCCAACGAAGCTAAACAGGTGCATACAGCAGGAGAAATCATGAATTATATGGCGGTAGATGCTTTTCGTATTGGGGAATTTCCTTTCTGGTTTCATCAGACTTGGACAACAGTACTCCAGCTCATATTTGCTTTAGCTATCCTCTTCAAGGCAATTGGATGGGCCACATTTTCGGGCTTGGCAGTTATCTGCATTGTCATGCTTTGTAACTCTCCATTCGCAAAGTTACAGCATAAGTTTCAAACTGAACTCATGTCAGCCCAGGATCAGCGGTTAAGGGCCACCACAGAAGCTCTGGTGCATATGAAAGTACTGAAATTGCATGCATGGGAGGAACGATTCAAAGAAAGTATTGAGAAGTTGCGCAGGTTAGAGTTCAAATGGCTATCTGCGGTTCAGTATCGAAAATCCTTCGATACGTTGTTGTTCTGGTCAACTCCCGTTTTCGTTTCAACTGCAACGTTTGCAACCTGCTATTTTCTTAAAAGGCGTCTTACTCCAGCCAGCGTTTTCACGTTCATAGCCACTTTGCGACTCGTTCAAGATCCAATTCGAGTAATTCCTGATGTAATTGCTGTTATCATTCAAGCCAAGGTCTCATTAAGTCGAATCATCAACTTTCTTGAGGCTGCTGAATTACAGGATCGGGTGGTTGAGCAACTATTTCTTCAGAATTCCGACTACTCTCTTCTTATCAATTCTGCAACACTAAGTTGGGATTCCAGTTCATCGAAGCCTACATTGAGAAACATAAATATGGAGGTTAAACATGGCCAAAAATTGGCAATTTGTGGAGAAGTTGGATCGGGAAAATCAACTCTTTTAGCTGCAATACTTGGAGAAGTACCAAAGTTGAGGGGCAGTGTGAGTATGAATTATTTACCTTTTTACCCTAACATTGTCAACCTTTTAAATTGATCGATTCGATTCTCAACATTGTCAACCTTTTCAATTGATCGATTCTGCAGTTGCAAGTCTGTGGCACTGTTGCATATGTTTCTCAGACTGCATGGATTCAAACTGGAACAGTTCGTGACAACATACTATTTGGGCGTCCCATGGACAAGCATCCCATGGACAAGCAGAAATATCAGGAAGTTATCCTAAATTCTTCACTGGATAAAGACCTCCAGAATCTTCCCTTTGGTGATCAGACTGAAATAGGAGAAAGAGGTGTCAATCTCAGTGGTGGCCAGAAACAACGGATACAGCTTGCCCGTGCTTTATATCAAGATTCTGATATTTATCTTTTGGATGATCCTTTCAGTGCTGTTGATGCTCATACTGCGAGTAGCTTATTTAAGGTTAATATGGTGGTTTCCTTTTGATGTCACAATGTTTTCATATTATTATGTGCCTAGCACTTTTTCTATGGCAATGATTTTCGTTTTGTCTTAGCTTTCTGATATCTTATTAATCACATATTTTGATGTATAGGAATACATAATGGGAGCACTGTCGAAAAAGACAGTAATTCTTGTGACACACCAAGTTGATTTTCTCCCTGCATTTGATGCTATTCTGGTTAGTAAACCGTTGTCCTAGTCATTGGAATCTGTCTGGTTAGTAAACCGTTGTCCTAGTCATTGGAATATGTTTGTTTGTATACAACTTTTTGACAAAGTTTTTTAAAAGTTTTTTAATCGAGGGCACATAATTATACTTCCTGTAATTTTGACATATTTACAGTTGATGGTTTTGACAAATATTCTTTAAATTTCTATACTAAAATGTCTCACTGGTGCAGTTGATGTTGGATGGGGAGATTCATCAAGCTGGGCAATATGAGGAACTATTGGTCTCAAGTGAGGCATTTAGGCACCTTGTGAATGCACACAAGAACAGTGTTGGTTCCAATGAATCAGCAGCGCCAATGCCATCCACAAACGATGAACCTATCAATCAAGAGGGAGAAATTCAAAGAAGCAAGTCACAGAAAGAACAACTGAATTCAAATGGAGATCCTAAAGGGGATCAGCTAGTGAAAAGGGAAGAACAAGAAGTTGGAGACACTGGTCTGAAGCCATATATTGACTATTTAAAACAAAATAAAGGTTTCTTATATGGTCTTTGTGTTGTTCTTGGAAATCTTATATATCTGATTGGGCAGATTTCAGCAAACCTTTGGATGGCTGTTAGTATAAGAAGTTCTAAAGTCGGTGAATTAAAGTTAATAATAGTGTACTCAGCCATTGGGTTCGCATCTATATTTTTCTTATTCCTTCGGTCACTGTTTGGTGCTATTTTGGGGCTTGAGGCATCAAAATCCTTCTTTTCTGAGCTTCTGACTTCTTTGTTCCGAGCACCAATGGCATTCTTTGATGCGACCCCAATGGGAAGAGTTCTGAGCAGAGTAAGTATTTTATAAAATAACCATAGGATTCCTTCTTTTCTTTTCGGTAAAAGCTGAAATTTGATATACCTCAGGGTAATAAACTACTGCCATTCCTCATTTTCCAGATTTCTTCAGATTTCAGCATTCTTGATGTAGAAATTCCTTTCAGCTTTGTCTTCAGCATGTCATCTACCATGATTGCTTACAGCAATCTTGTAGTTTTGGGTGCACTAACATGGCAAGTTTTGTTTACAGCCATTCCAATGATTTTTTTGACCTTTCTACTCCAGGTAAACTGCTACTCAAGACAAGTTTAGTGAGAAGAATCTGTACTTAACTCTACATGTGAGAGAAGTTATAACTGATTTTTTGTTTGTTCAATTTAATCAGAAATACTATTTTGCTTCTGCTAAAGAACTGATGAGGCTGAACGGTACAACAAAATCACCTATTGCAAATCATTTTGGCGAGTCCATAGCAGGAACAATAACCATTAGGGCTTTTAGGGTTGAGGATCAGTTTTTGAAGAAGAACTTAGATCTTCTTGATAAAAATTCGAGCCCTTTTTTCTACAATTTCTCAGCAAATGAGTGGTTGATTCAGCGTCTGGAGGTGTTGAGTTCAATTGTTCTTTGCTCCTCTCCTCTTGCTATGGTTCTATTTCCAAAGGAATTCGTTAAACCTGGTATACACAATGAAACTAAAGCCCAACTGTGGGATATTTCTGCTGTTACTGTATGCTTTAATGTATAAGATAGTCATCCTTAACAATTTGAAGTTGTGCAGGTTTTGTTGGGATGGCCCTATCTTATGGTCTGTCGTTGAACATGTCCTTCGTTTATGGTATTCAAAATCAATGTACACTAGCAAACTGCATTGTTTCTATAGAACGCATCAAACAGTACATGCACATTCCTAGTGAGGCACCAGCAGTTATAGAAGATCTCAGACCACCAGATAATTGGCCCTCCCATGGAAAGGTGGAATTACAAGACTTAAAGGTAGCTTTGTTGTGCTTTTTACAAAGATGACAGAGTTAAACATTATTTTGTTTTTTTTTTTAATTCGAATGGTTAATGCTGTTTGCAGTCAAATATATTTGATACTTGTGCAGATAAGGTATAGATCCAATAGTCCCCTTGTTTTACGGGGCATTACATGTACATTTGAAGGAGGGAAGAAGATTGGCATTGTTGGCCGAACAGGAAGTGGGAAGACCACTCTCATTAGTGCTATTTTTCGATTAGTTGAACCTGCAGGGGGTAGAATCCTTATAGATGGTTTGGATACTACATCTATGGGGCTTCATGATTTGCGATCGCGCCTTGGGATTATTCCTCAAGAGCCAACACTTTTTCGTGGAACGGTTCGCTTCAATCTGGATCCATTATCTGAGCACTCAGATTTGACAATTTGGGAAGTATGTAAATGCTACTCAATATAATGCCTCATTGAGTTTATCATATGTAGAGGGAAAATAGCAAATAATCTTATGAATTTATTTCCGGGTGTGATTAAGGTTCTAAACAAGTGTCAACTTGGAGACATTGTAAGAGGGAAGGTGGATGCCCTAGATGCACCAGGTAATTTTTGTACTAAACTTATATTTTGAAATGCCATAGAATTCTTTGACATAAGTCCAAGAATTTGGTTGCTAGATTTGAAAATCTTCCATGACCCTAAAATATTAATAAAATGCAGTGGAGAATGATGGAGAAAACTGGAGTGTTGGGCAAAGACAATTATTTTGTTTGGGACGTGCATTGCTAAGGAAAAGTCAAATTCTTGTTCTAGATGAAGCAACAGCATCAATAGACAATGCTACAGATGCCATTCTCCAAACAACAATTAGAAAGGAATTTGCAGATTGCACTGTAATTACTGTTGCACACAGGATACCCACTGTGATGGACAGTGACATGGTTGTTTCCATCAGTGATGGTAAGACCCTATTATTGTATCTTATCTCTGTGCTGTATACATGGATTGTTTCATCTGAATTTTTAGTACAAGAGCAAGTGGATGATAGTGAAAGTAGATCTATTCATTTGTACCTAACTTGAATGGTTTTTACTTGAATTATGCAGGCGAGATGGTGGAGTGTGACCATCCATTGAAGCTGATGGAAAGGGAAGGATCGTTATTTGGGAGGCTTGTGATAGAGTATTGGTCTCACACATCAAATGCTCTTCTTCATTCAACAAGAAACAATGAATAACGTTTCTATTTCTCTGTCCAGATCATGAGATCTTCTGTTGATGCTGGAGAGGCTAGTCGTTTACAATTAGTTCATTTGTTATAATTAAACAAATATACTTTGAACAATGTTTTGTTTTGCTGTGCACAAGGGCCTGAAAAAGTCCCCTCTGTTATGCTATAAAATATTTACATGAACGATTGGTTTCCATGTTTGGAAACGGTTCATCAATTTGAACCAACGATGGATCTTGATAGATTGATTTCTGTTGAGATTTAAAATAAATTACGATGCAAAATCTATACCCCTTGCATCTATACTAGACTTCTATTATTTGTATGGGATGGATGAAGGCTCTTTTTTATTTATTTATGTGGAATATGATAAGGGGTCCTTTACCCTTTCTCATTGATGTGATGAAACCTCATTGAGAATCATGGGTTATGCACTCAAAAGAAGGATGTGAGAATCATACATTATGCATCTCACATGAGAATGTAGCTTTGTCTTCAGCATGTCATCTAAATGAATACTTACAACAATCTTAGAGTTTTAGCTTTTGTAGCATGACAAGTTTTGTTTGTAATTATTCCAATGAGTTATTTGACTTATTGACTTTTCAACTTGAGGTAACTACCAAGTTTATTGAGAAGACTCTTTGCTGATTTTTCAACTTGAGGTAACTACCAAGTTTTTTTGAGAAGACTCGTTGCTTCAGTATGAATTTTCAACTTGCCAAGTTTCTCGAAAAGACTCTTTGCTTCACTGTGAATTGATGTGGAGCATTCGTAACCCTCACGTCCACTCCAGTGCATCATCGTCAAGTTGTGTGACGTGTTGAAACCTAGTAGCCTTGCAGGGTAATAAAGAGCCGCATGTTAATAAAGATCCACCTTCAATCTATGTGCCGTGTTGAAACGTGGCAGCCTTGCATGTTAATAAAGAGCCACGTTGTAACACCTCTATGAATTATTAAACTAGGTAATAAAGTAATAATAATATCGATAGATAATATTTAAATTTGAGAAAATACAAGCAGAGAAAGAAATGCTTATAAGATTAATCAACACTAAATTCAAGTTATGATATATTAAACATTATTAGAAAATCCAGGTGCATGCCACGGAGGTGGCTCTCTTGCATAAATAACTAAAAATTTAATTAATTAAAAGAAATGTTTGCATAAAATTATGAATGGGGATTTGGGGGAATTGATGTTTATGTTGTGAGTGTTGTGGAGTCTAGAGGAGGAAGGCTAAGTAGTGGAGTGTTTAAAGAAGCTGTTATGGTGTTGTCTATTGGGTGCTCGAGGACCTTAACTTTTAGCTAAGGAAATTAGTTGGATGGAGAGTTGTTTCCCCACATTAGTTGTTGTAGAGGTCCATACAACTGCATTTGCAGGTAACAAAAGAGCAGTTCTACGAGGTAAGTAGAATCTGCCTTACTCTTGTACAATTCAGTAATTAGTAGCATAGCAAACTATTTCTTTGAAGTAAATGTTGAATTAATTATTATTTCTAAGTTATGAATTGTATTGAAAGAAATATATAAGTCTTCTTTGATGTAATTGTAATTTTTTGTTTGGTTCAGCCATTGTTAGTTCCATTTTTATCTATCCACCGGTATAGATCCATCTTAATTATGGCTTTACCAAGCACAGAGAGGGATCAAGTCTCTTAAGGTGAAAACCCCTTTTTAATTTTCAAAAATGTTTAATAAGTATTGCTACTTGGGAGGGAAATGGCCACCTTGCTTAAGTAATTTCAAAATAGGGTAAATATAAGTAAAAGAATGAGATGAGTAACATTAATAATCATATAATCAAATAGTTTTCCAAAAATTATTTTATTCGTCTTTCTTTCAAACTGATAGTGTTAATATTAAGAGTTGTTGAGTAAAATAACCCATATAAAATTCTAAAATCTAGATTTCGGGAATAATTGGAATTTGAAAAATAAATTACCATAAAATGAAGATTTAAAACATATATTCAAATGTTTTTGAGAAATGACATGTTTTTCTCTATAACTAACAATGAAGATTTACATGTTGCAGTTAAGCTTGACTTGGGAATGAGCAAGGATGTAAGTGGTTTGGAATGAGCAAGAATGTAAGTGGTTTGGCCACATGGTCTTAAATTTACTATTGATGGTTTATTTTTCCATATAGGTTTTCCAGGGTATCACATATTTTATTCCTAACATTATGTGCACTTAATTTCAAGTCAATGAAATTTTAAATTGAAATTTGATATATAGTTACATAAATTTGTTTCATAATTTAGCTAATTTAGAATTAAATTTAATTTCAAGTCAATGAAATTTTAAATTGAAATTTGATATATAATTACATAAATTTGTTTTACAATTTAGCTAATTTAAAATTAAATTTTATATGTTCTTGGTTTTATAATTTTTCTTTTTACTACTCAAGTCAATTGAAGTTTCTACTAATCTGTTATTATGTAGATACATTTTTGGAACCGACAATGTGACATACAAGACACATGTCATCGACATGGGGTTGTAGGAAGCACATCTCCATCCAATACACTGAATTTAAGTTATAGTTACATATTTCTTCTTTTTTAATTAGTGTCTCCTTATGAAGTTAATTTCCATATTCATAACACTAAATTAGTTATAGGTTTTGTTTAATTTGGTACTTGGCTCTTCTTAGTTAATTTTCTATATTTCAGTACCACATCACTTGTTGTGTATCTAGGTTTAATTTTTGTGTTGTAGTTTTATAAATTTAATATATATATATATATACTTCAGCCATGCTATATATTTCATTAGAAGATAAAGTTAGTGTCACGTCCCCAACCCTCAACCGGGCGGAGAGGACGCGATTCACATACTAATCGACCCAGGCAATCTAGCCCCATGAATATAAAATATAAAATGTATTGGAAATGAAACACACACACAGATGCATAATTCATTTAAACATACAATGGAAGCAAACACATTCAGCATGTTCATCATCTTATTTGAGCAATAAATACAATTACAAAGACAGAATGGACAAGAGATACTTATCTTTAACATAAAATCTCATCCTGCAACCAGCTACGTCGCTGCAACATTCCACCCAACAATAGGCCAGTGTGCTCATCAATCTCTCAGCAACACTGCCACCCCTAAGCTGGGCATGATTCCATAAGGAGTAAGGAGAAACTAGTAGGATCACACGTAGCCAAGGATACACAACTCAACCAACCCAACACAGTTGGGTTTATTAGGCCAAGGTTACACAACAGTACATAGCCAAGCCAACAGAGTTGGGTTTAACAGGCTAACAAGAGCTGGAAACTCCGACTTCTAAGCTAGTGGGCTCACTGAAGAGCTAAGGACACATGCACTAGAGCTAGCCTGGATTCTAAGGCTTCCACACACACCCAACATAAGGAATCATCCCCTTCTCTACTGCACAGTACCTCAGGCCATGACTTCCCTTCTAGTGTTATTCAGGGGGTGTAGAGAAGAAAGCCAACCCTTTAGCTCTATCTATGAGGCTCCAAAACCCACTAGGTTTATCAAGCACTCTCAGGCTCCATTCCACTCCCAAACAGTGCGAAGACCAACCACTGTGCACACACAACAAAACACAGCCCAATCACAGCTCTGGGATTTAAGGGAAACCCCATAGAGAAAAACCAGATTGGGTAATACATAGTTCAAACTGAGCAGAATGACTCCATAGTCGTTCTTGGCCTTATCGTGGCCAAAACGACTCAAAAAAAACCCACATCTACCCAAAATTCGTGGGGAAAATAGTAGCGATTTCTCAGTTGCATGACGAAAAGAATGCGACCTGCGTGAAGGTGGATTCACATACCCAGACCCACAACATGAAGAGAAACTACCCACAACAAAATCAGGGGAAAAGAACCATCACGGATTCTTGTTTGTGTGAGGAAAACGAGTGCCTGCCTCCATGCGAAATGACCTCCCTTTGTGAAGTATGCATGTGATCAAAGGACTGACAGTCCTACCAAACACACGACTTCCCATGCACACGTTCCCCTAAGGGTAATCACTACCCAACCAACTCCTACAAAATTAAAATGGTTGGTGGATGAGACAAAGGAAAAAGAGTGAGTAAGACAAACAATATGTTTGACATATAGATGGGTTTATCAATTGACACTTGGTTGTTCCCCAATGGATCCCAAGGGTTAGACATCTCCCCCCCCCGCCCTAACCTTAGGAAATCATGCCCTTTTCATTTTTGTTGCATCGATATAGTTGGTTGTGGGTCTTTTAATTATTTTTCATATGTACATGGTGTCCAACATTATAACATGCTTGGTTAGCACAAAATACCATCGGCATCGCCGAAACATAATGCGCTAATCGATGGTGGGGCATTTTCCTATAGCTCCACACCATGATCCATTACAATATATACATCATATACATTTAATGCAAATAGGGTCAAAATTGGGGTGTTACAATTAGTAATCCATCCTGCTTAATTTTTGGCCTATAACCTCCTTAGTTAATGTTAACCATGATTTTTTTTAATGACCTCTAAATCTAGTTTTAATGCATAGTTCTTTTGTAATTAATAAATAATGTTTCTAATTAGTTTGATAATCCCATGTTTATCACTATGACTCCTTACATCTAGTATCAAATCCTAGTTCTCACTCTTAAGCCAAGGGGCCTTCACAATAGGTTACTTAGAGATATACCTATGTGTATATTCTTGGGATTGTTCTAGTTTTAATTAAGATGAATTCCATTACAAGTTTTGTTTATGACAAAATAGCATTGTTTATTGAAACGTTCTATGGCTATCTTCCTATTCATGAAATAGACTGGGTTATCCCTAGAGAGAATACTAGTAATGAACTCAAACAAAACTCAATGTGGGATAGTGCTTGCAACAACTTCAAATTTGTTTCTAAATCTAGATGAGGCACTAGATTCTTTACGATAGTTAAATCCTTCATGCTTCCTAAGAAATACCCCCATGATGCTAGTAACAAAATATCATGTCCCTTCTTACCTTTGCAGCTAGTTACCAGGTCAATGTATGTATTGTTGTCGATCAAAAGGTATATCCATATGCATGAATATAAGGAAATTGTAATTCCAAAGGTTTAGTCAATCAAATTTATATTAATTTCCAAATTCTTCCAAATGCATTTAGCCTCAGTAAAGAACTCAAGCATTCCTCATAATAGAGTTATTAATCATTTTAAAAAAATATACTAATAGTGATCCTCTTGTTTGATGTTTATAGAGGCCTTGTCCTCTCCAACAGTTTTTGATAATATGTCATTGGGATATAAACACCATAAATTGTGAGGTTCCTCTCTTTTTAAATTTAGTAGGAATTTTGAGGTTCTATTTTTTTATATTTTAATAGGATAATTGTGTATTGTTATTGTGACTAGGGTTTGATGGTTTATCTCTATGGAGAGACACAATTGTATTAACTAAATGTTTTCTTGATAATAAAATTAAAAAAAAACTATGGAAAAGATAATCACATTGAAAAAATACAATATGGCACTTTGTTATATTACAAAGCATAAATTCCATTCACAACTAAGCGAATTTTGTACCACCAGTATTACTTGACTATATGCAGATATAGAGTAGACCATGGGGATCGCCATGCCCTAGTTTCATGTGCCATATTATTCACAAATATAGTCAAAACTATTGCACCCATAATAAAGAGAGCCTCGAAAATCTTCAAACGAACATTAAAAAAAAGTAGGTTTTATCTAATTAAACTTCAACATTGGTCGTCTTACTTAGAACGTTGGCCCTTATTACATAGAATAGTGGTCTTTATCTAATATAGAGATTGCTCTTCTTAAAAGCACACAAGAATATTTTTTATTGGTTGCATAAGGAACTCTTTCCATACTCAGATGTAATCTCTCTCTCAATCCCACAGAGGTATTTCTCAAAGGTAGCCTTCGATGCAACTATTTTATTTTCATGAGAGGGAACCCTTCGACCTTTGAGTAGCACACATATGATAAACTTGACCTATAGGTGAAACTTTCCTCAACATGCAAATGGAGAACTCTTTTCCTGCGCAGAGCTGTTATGAAATTGTCACACTTTCAAATACCAAAGAAACTCGAATGATATCACTGTTCTTTTTTTTAACATGGTATCATTAGGGTTTCGGGAAAATCGTGATGACATCCTTATCATTTTTTTTTAGTTTAAACCAAAGGAATAATGTAACTCTTCTGCAATACCATTACCTCTATGTGTTCTCAAAAATTTGTTTCCTACTAAACAAACCATCGATCCATAATAGTGCCACGAAGAGAACACTATAGTTTTGGTCGCTTTGCTTGTATTCCATGTAATCTTTGTTGTCACCCATGCATTTCCAAGTCTTCCCATGGTAGATAGACCTACGATTCTACCCATGTTACTATCGTCTATCGCCGTATAGTGCATTCATTCATGTGAGCCTATTATTTGTATCTCTTTATTGAAAGGAATGCCAATGTATTAAAGCCACATCTATACCTGCAATCTTATTAATACCTTCCTCATATCATGTAGAGCCCCTCCTAGGGACCCTAGCTAAAACCTTTCAATTTTCTTATTAGCACCAATAATTTAGATCGCATATGTGATGGGTTAACACAATAAACATGTATGTAGAGTTTCATTGCACTTCCAAACTATTTACAAATCGTTAAGCATTCATATTGAATTTACAGTGAGTTAGAACAAAAAATATACATAAAAATCTACTAATGCACATTCATTTAATTACATTGAATTTGCTTCAACAGTAGCACATTTTGAAGTGCGTCACACCTTGGAAAGATCGATCTGAATCAAGAAATTAAGTGGGAACCTCTCGGCTTCTAGTTCTTACCGCGCAGCATGAGTAAAATGAAACACATCATATTCAAAATATAATTTTTCATAACAACATTCTTCATAAAAATAAATTCAATAATTCAACTAATAGGAATAAAATACATAACAAGGAACCTGTTTTGCAAAGGTTATCGATGAAGTTTCCTAAGTTGTTGAATTCAACATTGCTCTAATTCCCAATCCGATTTTTCCGAAATGTCAACCAAATCCTTGGGCGACCACCCTACCACACTAGGAGTAGTCTCCTTCCTCCTAGTCCCCTGATCTATAAAGGGCCATGGAGAACAACACACTAGCCAAGGAGTGCAAGCCTAACTTGAGATCTACCAATCCCTTAACCACTCGCTTTTCCAAACTCATGATAGACACACTAGTTCATAATTTTTTCATTGTAAATACCATCCAACAATATGGTGTATAAGGGTGCCTTCCCCATTCATGCTCTCTTCCTTAAATAGGAAATCTTTTGTGACACTTGTCAATAAATATTAGGCTTTTATCTAATTTTCTATTTTTTATTATTCACCCTCCATATGTCACCTTTTCCTAAATGTTAACATGAGTTCCTTTTTTTACTCTTAGATGTTCCTTAATCCCATGTACGTATTCCCTTGATTGTGGGTGCAGGTGCCTTTTAACTCAAGTCTACTAAATAATAACCCCTAGCCTCACTAGGACTTTTCATGTGCTCCAATTCCATTTATTTATTCCCTTTAAATCATTTCATGCACACGCCCTTACTATAGTTTATAGGACAATAATTTAATTACATCCCCTTTTTCTTTGCAAATATAAACTAAATGCAAATCCTATATGCTAATTCAAATGCATATACTTTCTAATTCTCTTGATTGCCAATCCTTTTAAACAATCATTTTATTATGTTCCCTTGTGTGGGGAGTGCAATGTAGCGATTTAGGAGCCATTACCTCATATTGATCTTCTACAACCTATGAGATACTAATGGAGGTTGAAGAATAAGTTCGTTCTTATTGTGTTCCCCTCATCTTCCTTGCATGTGACCAAATCGTTATGGCCTACCCATACGACACATGCCACCCAAGAAAAGCTAATAGGGATTACAACTCATGCACAGTTTGATAGTGAGAGACAACTCTTAGTCGTTGTCCTCTCAATTGTGTTCTTTTATTCAAATTTTATGAGTTTCTTATCATAAGATAAATTCATTCATCATTATTTTTATTCATTTATTGCAATTTAGAAGCAAAATTTATTCATAAATTTAGAATAATAAGAACATTTATTCAACCAGGTCACTTTCAAGTAAATGCCCTAACGTCAAAGTCGGTCAAAAGAGAGAATTGCATATCACGTGCCCACATACATGTCACAATAAGGCATGTTTCCATGTGCTATTCCCATTACAGTTGTCTTTGTTTTTCATATTTAAAAAAAAACTCGCCACGTATTAATGAAAACCGATTCTTCCATTTCTTTTTTTCAGAGCTTGAAGGGATCACCCAAAAATATATTGAACTTTAAATTCATGTCTATGGCCTACATTCTCATTGAAATTTATAAGCAACAAACATTAAGAAAAGGAATGGAAATAAAATTAATAAAATTAAAATGTCATTATTAAAATGAAAGTCAACCAAAAATATATATTTTTTTGGATTTTTTTTTAAACAAAAGACATTAAAATATAATTATAAATTATAAAAAGGGGAGTTTATATATATATATATATATCTATATATATATATATATGTGTGTGTGTGGGTGTGTTAATATGCGTTTTAATATTAAAATTGTTTCATTTATGTGAAAAAAACAAAGCAATGGTTTACCTTTCTATCTTGTATGACTATTGTCAGTAGATAACCAAGAATATTGAGGCCTTATGAGACATCAATATCTTGTTCCTACCATGTTTCAACTAGCCTATATACCTCATGCACCCAAACATAGAGTTATTGTAGATACTAAAAACATTGTTGGAACATTTGATTCATGTACATGAAAGAGACACCATGAGGACGTTGAGAGAAGATTGGTTAACCTAATAGGAACATCGCGTTTGGAGCATAGAAGTATTGTGGTGTTGTTGATGTCACCATAATTCATGCATATATGATTAGTTATACTAGCTAGTTGCACTTACCAAATTTTGGATTTTGACTGTTAGATGGATATACTTATCACCTTAGGGGACATGAGCAGAACCTCTATTTTTGTATTAAAAAAAAAGGAAAAGAACATGCCTTTTTTATTAGTACATATTCCAATTGTATTGGTGCATAAACTTATTACAAAAATAATTAAACTCTGGTTAGAACCTGTTGAGGCCTGGAAATTCGCAGGCAACAACAATAAGGGATTCTCCCCAGTCAACGTTCCCAACTAGCCCGCTGACTGTTTGGAATAGGGAATCCGTCCGGTTTTGCGGTCCGGCTACCGTAGGTTGAGTAACAAAACAAAGGTTTTACCGGTTGCGGCCCGGTCCACCGAGTTTTTGTATTTTGACTTAAATATGAGATGCATATGCCTAACTGACCATGCAGGGTGGTGAAGGATGCCGGGAGCAGTCACAACGTGATGCGCAGGTTCTTACCTCTCGTCTTAGGCTCACCAGCATCTGAAACACACATGCAGCAATGTAGTAAACAAACTATCTATCTATCTAACTCCCTATCCCTGGGGAGCCAAAAGTAATTTAATTACGAGTAATGCGTATTATTCATGCATTATAACAGAAATTACAGGTAGCTGATATTCATAGTTAAAACACATGAACTAGGGAATATATTCTAACAATCAGATAGCTAATTGTTATAAAAGCAGCATACATTACTCATAGTGGAAATCTTCATAGAATAAACCAGCAAGCATTCATACAAGGACATAGGTCCACAAAGTTAGAACGATCTCACGGTTTATGGAAACAAAGCTGAAAATGAAATAGTTCCTCTTCACCGAATCCATAGCAAAACATTTGAATATTCCACGAAACTTTCTCCAACAGGCAAACTGTAATTCTTTATTGCAAAAGGAAATAGTTATTCTTACAATCTGTCTTCACAAGTCTAACTTGGAAAAAGTCCCTTTTCTCTTCTAAGCTTTCTATCTTTATACAAAAAAGGTGAAAAGGTTGTGTTTCCCAAAGTGACCTTTGGGCTTCCCAACCCTTTGTATTCCCAACGCTTTACTTTTACAAATGTCTTTACAAAATTCATACAAAAATACAAAAAATGCTTAATCCCTTATGAGGAGGGTCCCGCCTGGGCATCTAAAAACTTTTTCCACGCTGCAGCTTCAGCAGAAATGCCTTTAAATGCGCAGGGCTCTAGGAACTGAATGTTGATTTCAAATTTTTCAGCTTGGTTCCTCATGGCCTCGATCCTCGCTGGGCTTAACCGAAGCTGATCTTCCAAAAACTGCATACTCACGGCTGAATGGCCTACCTCATCCTTCAGAATTTGGTCATCAAGGGCCTTAATCTAATGCGTTCTGGCCTCTGCATCCTGATATCTTCTGTGCAACATTTCTAAAAAGGTTTTATGGTCTGGGAACTCATCAAGCTTATGTTCAGCTTTTGTCTGGCACCGATTGTATGTATTAAGGAGTCTTATGAAGTATTGTGAGCATGCTCCCTGCGTCCTTTTGACAGCCTTCTTGAAGTCTTCAGTGGTGCTGACAACAAACTCTACTAAGTCATGATCTCTCTTAAGGGCTTGATGGTCTTTTGTAGGTAGTCCTGCTGGAGTCTCTGCATTGTTTTCCAGCCTTGCCATCCTGGCATTCACGACCTCAAGAACGTCCTGAGACCTATCCACGAAGTAGGAGGAGGTTTCCATGATCTCCTCTAACTGGCTATCGATTTGAAGGACTTTGCACCTTTCCTCTTCTAGAGCAGTTTGCAGCTGTAGCATCTTAGCTTTCTGGGCCAAGACATGCTCCTTGAATGGCTGGAGGTTGACCTGCTGTTCCTTTGCCTCCTCCAGAGCAGTTGTCAAAGAGGTAAGCTGCTCTTGATGTTTCTTGTTCAGTTCTTGGGTGTGCAGATCATTTGCTTGCAAGAGGATCCTCTGCTACTCTTCTAGTTCCTCTACCTTTTGCAGCAACTGCTCCTTCTCCTTCCTCAGCTCTTCATGTTCTTCCTGCACTTTTTCCAGACACTCTTGGGTAGTCTCCTGAGCCTGTCTCTCTTCATGTAGGACCTGCAATTCAGCTTCAGCAGTCTTCATCTCCCTCTGCAAGTGTTCAAACTTTCGCTTCAACCTATTTCCATCTTCTCTTTCTTTCCTCAAGGTATCCTTCAGCTGAGTAGAGGATTTCCTAGATGAATCGAGTTCAGTCATCACCCTGGTTATATTATCTTCTGAGGCATCAATCAGTGAAGCCCCGAATCTTAGAGTGAACCTGGGATCTTGATCTGTCCCTAACATAATAGCTGCATCTGTTATCATCTTACTAGACATGCTTCATGTTTCAATCCTTCTTTCAGTCCTCTTCATTATCCTCTTCGTTGCTCTATCATAAAATACAGTGTTGAAATCAAGGATTTCTTCTCCCTTCTTCTGGACAAAAGGAACTAGCTTGAGTGTAGGGACCATAAGTGTGCTGGCAGCAGGCACTTGTGGGTCCTGGACTTCTGGGTTTTCTGTCTCCTGGGTCTGCCCTTCAGCAGCTGACTGTTCTGTCTCTGTCAGCTTTGGTCTTTCTGCTTCCTGTTTTTTCAGCTCCTCATCGAGCTTTCCTTTTGCTTCTTCAGCTGCTTTCCTAGCTGATTCTTCTGCCTCTTTGGCTGCTTCTTGAACTTTCTCAGCTGCTTCTTGGGTAGCTTTTCTTTTTTCTTCTTCTTCACCACGAAGCCATTCTGCAGCTTCCTGTGCTAGCTTCTGGGCCTCCTCCAATCTCCTCTTGGCCTCTTCTTCAGCTTTGGCTTGCTCAGCCCCTTTTCCACCTTTAGTGGTGATCTTTGGTTTGAACCTCCTTCTTAGAGCTGTCATGTTTGGGGCATTCCGGAAGACAGATTCTTCCCTATCAAAAAGGTGGGTATACTCAAAATGCACCTTGTGCTCTTTACAGTGCTCAGCTACTTTCCCGTGGGTATCATTTCTCTGCAACTCTTCTACGAATTCCTGCAGCTCTTCTACGAATTCCTCAGCTTGTTTCACTTTAGTGAACCTGTAGCTCCCTAGTCTGAAGGGTAAAGGGGGTACGCATTATTCTTATATTCGAACAGAAAGTGCCCTATACCATCCAAGAAAACCTGCCTCACAGCCTCCTTGTGAACAATGTAGTCAATAGCATATTTCGGCAGTAGGTAGGGTGTTCTCGAGCCGCCAAACATCCGGAGGTACATGCCATTTTCTGTCAAAAAGTAGTCTGCATAGTCCTCTATTACTTGCATGGCCCCCTCTGACATACAGTCACACTCTTTCCAGAAAATGAGTGTGTAGAGTGGCATAATGAAATGCTCACACACTTCTCTGTAATGGTTGTGGTACTGGTGAGCCCACAATGGTTTATATGCAGCATAAACAGGCATTCTTTCCCTGTCCCAGATGCACCTGAGACCAGGGAAAGGGTGGTTACACAGTATGCAGTCTATCAATATTGAACTCATATAGAATTCGGACTTTTTCCTGGATTCTCCTCCCAATGCTGCGGCCAAGCAAGAAGAAAGACTGCTTGATACCAGGCTGGCCCAGTTGAAGACTGTTCCTTGGGATGCAACGTAAAAAATAATAGGAATCCATTCTAGTTTGAACAACCTACCATGAGCTCTTCCAAATATCATGTTGAGCATCAAAGCTATAAATCTGTATGGAACTCTTAAACTTGCAGTGTCATATTCCCCTGTCACTCTATTTCTGAAATGTTTTCCAGTCAACATCATTCTCTTCATGGTCTCTATAAGGTCCATCCTAATGTTGTCTAACCAGTCGTCAGATAAGAACACCTGAGCTTCTAGCAAGTGGTAGGCCAGGGCTACGTATCCAGGGCTATAAGCAGCATAGCCTTGCTTTTCAACGTTCCCCAGGATCATTGTGGCTATATCTGCATGGGGCAGAATCCATCCAATTACCTCAGAGCATGGGAACAGCTCTGGTCTGGTAGCAACCTTCATGGTAGAGGATTTCTCTATGTTAGCGTAGATGGGCTCTTCTTCTAAGCCCATATCGGGAACTTCTCTACGAGAAATCAATCTATATATTTCACCCCATTTGTACTGGGGTTCAACACCAGAAACACATTGAGTATCTTCATATATGTATTCGGTCTTTGTGACCACCTCTACCTCTGGCCCTTCTTCGACCACAGGGGCCTTCTTCTTCTGCCTCTTGGACATTGTGGATCCAAATTCTTCCTACCATATATAACATTGTAACATTGAGAAATTAAAAGTGCAGACATTTATATGACAGTGTGCAGCGCTTTACTTCTTCAATGTGCATTATGATAGCAACTTGTTAGAGAGATACATGTATGCATGGATAGCCTAAAAATGGCCTAACTAATCAGAACGGTTTCAAACAAAGTGCAGCATTAAATGACCTCGTCTATATCTAGCATAATGCAAAAAAAAAAGCAATTTACTACTGCTGCATGATATTTGAAACATTATATCAATCACATTCAAGATGACAAGGAAAACTACATCCATAGGCCACCCATTTCTGTTCTCTATACATGCCATGATTCTTTTGCTGCGAGGGAAAGCCAGCTACGCAGGTTTTAACGGCGTCTTAGCAAAACCATACCCGCGCCCCTTTGGGCAATAGACTAAGAATATAGATAAAACTCCTCACACAGGCTGAGGCTCGACCGCCGAGCTCTACGGGGTAGCTTGAAGCACATAGGTACAAAACGGCCGAGGTTTTAAGCGGTGTGGGAAACAACGGTAGTAACTATGAGGTTTTCTCGATGGTGCCATGCCTACACACCAATAGAAAAGACACATTCCTCCCAGCAGGCCACGGGTTCGAAACTAAGCTCGACGAGAATGTGCAGAACCGCATAGCTAGGGTTTTCAAATACAGGTAACGCACCACAGGATAAACATCCCTAAAACCCCCAAAGCAGTCCATGGCAGACCTACCTCCTACCTATCATGACCATGCAGGGTGGTTTGGCACAGACAGCGTAATGACCGCCTGTGCTGAAACGCTTCAACCCCGATGCGCGAGGTAGCAAAACGAACGGTGGTGGAAAAAATCAAAGCTATTCTGAAGGTTAAACTGCCCTCCCACGGTCAAAGAAGATAAAATCCCTACTTATATAGGAGTATAACCTAGTAGGATGAAGAAAACGGTCGGGGACACAAAACCACCGTAGAAAACCATTAACAGTTCCGAAGGAAAACAACGAGGAGCCTACCTGGAAAAAGCAACATAATCAACAGGAAGATGAGTGGGTCGATGAAGGTCAGGATTCCATGATTCGCCACCTGGATGTAAGTATGCCGACAACAGGGTCCTTCACTACTTCAAGAAAACGACAGCTCGACGACGACAGTGCTTCGGCGATTGAAATAACAACGGAAAAAACAATACATCGTCCCCGTATATATATATGCGCTCACACGTGCAGGGAGAAAACATCGGACATCGGAGAGCTTTTGCATCGAAGGCTCGCAGTGATCTCCCTTCCGCAACAACGGATGGTCAAAGAGTATACCCAGCCGCGGAGACACGCATGGCAAGAAAAGAACCATAAGGTCGGACGTCGGAAGGTTTTTCGAATCGGAAGATGAAAGCTTAAATCCATCCGCAACGACGGAAGAAAAGATCATAAAAGCTTCCACTCGGGTTATACATCGGGTAGCGATTAAAAGATCGGACGTCGGACGGTTTTCCAATCGGAAGAAGAAAAGGTACTTCCATCCACAACGGCGAAAAAAACAATCATGATAAACCCCAAAAGCTTCCGATCGGGACAGGAGGAAAGAAATCGAAGTCAAACAAGAAATCACCCACAACGGCGGAAGAAAGAACATAAGCACTTCCGATGCGGAGTCCAAAAGCATCTGAAGTGAAAAAACAAAGGGTTGGAAGTTGGAAGTAAATTCGATTCGCAATGGTGGAAGACCAAATCAAAACTACACCCGCAACGGCGGAAGATTAAAACCAATATAACTTCCGACTTAAACATGCTTCAAATGTGCTTAAGGGCAGCGATAAAGCTAGATCAAAGAGTGGCTTATTTCCGGCATCAGAAGAATAAAAATGAACCCAATGGGTAGCTCAATCCAATCGTAAGCAAAGTCTTTCTGAAAGTTCTTAGACCAATTTCAAGAAGAAAAATCAAACCAATTCAAGCAAAGGAGGGTCCTAAATTTTTTTAGAATTTTGGGAATTTGTTGCAGCTGCAACAGAACCTTAAGGAAGTATCATTCAGAATTCGATATGTAGTGACATATAATATACTAAGGAAATAAAATATTCATCCAATTGCAAAATCATCCACAAGCTACCATGAATCCAATCCACACCAGTAGGTTTCTCTAACAATGACTATATGAGACGTTGTTGCCTTATATTTAAACACACTACATAACTAACTGTAATTAGCATAATATTTAATAATATAACAACAACAACAACAAAAATTACACCAAAACTAAATACTAAGAAAAGTTATGATTCCATTTTAATAGGAACCACATTCTTATGCACATTATTGACTTTTATTTTTGGAAATTGGTGGTAGATGGAATACCGTATTTGTTTATGTGTTGTTTTGTTTTCCTTAAGTTATAACTTTGCTTATTGAGTGTTAGTAGAAACCAATATAACTTAACTGGCCCTCTTGTTAATCACATAGGATGATGAGGCTAAAATCAACAAACTTCTTCTAATGTTGAAGCTAGTACACACATGGAGTAGGCCATCTTACGCTTCCTAGGAGAAATATATGAACAAATCCAAATCAAAGTACAGGTTAGAATCCTAATCCAAGCTGGGATTAGGAACTTACACAAAAGCATAAGTAGGATCAAGAGCAACCATCCTCCTCGAAGGGTGTAAGGGAACCCTTGGATAGTATGAAGGAGGTGCACAAATATAACCTACCAGAATTCTTTGGGAAGCAAGAGGGGTTGGTATCAAAATCATCATTAATGTCAGCTATGAGGAATCTTAGTTTAAAGGATTACACCATGAATGAAAAATCCTAGATAACGATGAGTCTTTTAACAAAAAATGCTTTGATGTGGTGGGTGAGTGTGGAAAAAAACTATTGCACATCCCTTACAAGTGTCACAAGATCTATATGAGAATAAATTTAGAAGAAGCATTAATAGAAGGAAACCTTCCATGCATTTCAACAGAAGGGAAGGTTGATAGAAGAAGATTAGGATTATTTTTTCTCTCTATTTCATCATGTTTAGTACATGGCTAACGATGTTAGGAGGGTCAAAATATTTTTACATGGGTTAGACGAAGGCGTACACACCAAAGTCGTTTTGGGAACCTACAACCATGGAAGAAATGACAAATATGGCCAAGAAGGTGAAGAAAAATAATTATAAGGGATTTCAAGTACATAAGGAGGTGTACATGTATATACCCGGGGTCAGGTACCTAAGGATAATTTTAGATTAGCAGGAGCCCTTTATATCGGGGGAAAGAGAGTCAAGTATAGGGGGGCACACTCTAAAGCATACAAGATGGACAATATATTAACCTAATCCCCTTTTATTCAACCAATTACACCACATGGAGCCAGGTCAAGATCAGGGCCATGAAAACATTGGGGATGTGGTCGTGGTCGGGGTTGTGGTGGCCATGGACAGATAGTAACCACAACCGTACCTGGAATCAGGTGTTTTACATGTCAATTCCCCCATTACTAGTGTGAATTCCCGATAGAATCTATAAGGAAATGAGACAATCATCCACAAGGCTAACACAAGATTCACACAACAACCAACCATCACTAGGGAAGAACATTGGGCCATTGTCATAAAGTCATAAGTTTTGATCAAAGGAATCCCTTTATCTGTTTTGATAGATCTAAGTACTTTAGATAGTTTCATTTCCCTTTCAACATTATAAAAATGTGGCTTGGAAACCTATGCTTAGAATGATTTTTCCCAGGATGAGATGACCTCAGGGAAGAAGCAATTAGTAGGGTTATTAGTAAAGAACTACATCATGGACATAGGAGGTGTGGATACTAAAGTGAAATTGTATAGCACAACCCTTGGTGAATACCATGTTATAATATGGATGGATTGGTTGAAATCACAGCAAGCACTGGTTGACTATTTTGAGAAGAAATTATTATGTAATAATGATTTTGGAAAGGCAATGATAATAAGGGGCTTAACCTGGAAATTTCCTCATAGCTTATCTAAGTTGCCAAGGTCGAGAATTGTATGAGGAAAAGGTGCATGATTTATTTTGTAGAAGCACTGAGTGATGAAAGTAGTACCCTTGAGGTATCTCACCCAATCCTATTAGAGTTTGTGTGGAGTTTGCAGACGTCTTTCCCTCAGAGCTACTAGGATTTCCTCCAGTCCATGAGTTTAAATTTACCATTCCCTTGAAACCTATAACAAAACCCATATCCAAAACCCCATATTGGATGTTAGTGCCATATCTCAAGGATTTAAGTATTCAACTCAAGGAATTCATTGTTCAGGGGTTAATCTAGCCTATTATTTTACCTTGGGGACGACAATAATAATTGTTAAAAATAAGGATGACACTCTTCATATATGCATTGATTACTAGGATTTAAATAAGGCCACTATCAAGAATCGATACCTGATTATGCTAATTGATGATTAATTTTACCAACTAAGAGGGTAATTTCTATTTTCTAAGATCGACCTACGGTTGGGTTACCATCAGTTAAGGATCAAGGAGGATGACATTCCTAAAATTTCTTTTCAGACCATGCATGGGAACTATGAATTTGTAGTGGTACAATTTGGGTTAACTAATGCCCCTATTGATTTCATGAACTTGATCAACAATGTGTTTCAAAAGAACTTATGTCGCTTTGTATAGGTGTTCATGGATGATATATCGATTGTTAAGTTTTTAATGGATATACAAGAACTAATAACATTTAGCATCATAACATCATAAGCACATGAAAAAGGCTCACTGAAAGATAGACAAGCGCAACCACACAAAAAACACAGAGATTTATCCTAGGAAACCCTCATGGGGAAGAAAACCCAGCAAAACTTCCTCTATATAGATGCATCAAAAGTACAAAGGCAAGACCCCGAATAGGTGCTCCTTCTCCCAGCATCTCTCTATTTCTCTCTCTCTCTCTCTCCCATGTGCTATACACAAGTGAGTGTGTGTTCAAATGAGAAACACAACTCCTGCATTTATAATATTTCTGTCACTTAACTTTTAACCTAACAAGTCATCCCCACTAAACTAACTGGGTCGACTTCACCTAGGAAGAATGAAAAATTATTATATTATATTCATTAGGATACTATTGACCCAACTTACAATGGAGGTTATACCTCATGAATCTATGATGAACAAGTACAATAGTAACATCCCAACGAAGGAATAAGACATCTCCCTTGGGGTACATCACTAAAATACATTTCAAATATTCTTTGAAGTTACAATATTTCAACACTCCCCCTTAATGAGAAGGGTATTCTACTGAAAACAACATCATCAGCTATAGGAGCATGGAGAGAGAGATCATATACAACATCATCAAGGTGATACATCTATACGTCATAGGAAGTTTTCAACAATCATCAGTAACTGGAACATATTTGGTATTAGAACATCATCTTCTACAACATTAAGTATTCATATTTGATCTTCTGTAGCACTCGATCACTTGATCCTTTGCAACAACACTTTGATCTTCTTCTTGCAGCACTTCGATCTCCTGATCCTTTGCAACAACACTTTGATATTCTTCTTGCAGCACTACGATCTCTTGATCCTTTGCGGAAACAATTTTATCTTCATCTTTTTGTTGTACTTGATCACTTGACCCTTTGCATCAACACTTCAATATTTCAATCATTGTAGCATCACTTCAATCTTCTTGGTCCTTTGCAGTAGCACTTCAATATTCTCGATCCTTTGTAGCAGCACTTTGATCTTCTCAATCCTTTACATCACCAATTCGATCTTCTCGATCCTTTGCAGAAGCACTTCGATCTTCTTGATACTTTGCAGCAACGCTTCGATATTCTTAATCCTTTGTAGCAACATTTCGATCTTCTTGAGCCTTTATCGCAACATTTTGATCTTCTCGATCCTTAACAGTAGCACTTTGATCTTCTCGATCCTTTGTCGCAACATTACTTGCAGTACACATGATCTCTTTGTGGGATGATCAATCCCTATCACTTTAGGAAATTAGGTCCGAGGATGATGCGATCCTCATCATCCTACTCCCCCTCAATGTGGAGGGTCCATAGCATCGACCAGTTGGATCTTCTGCAAATGAATGCAGGACCACATAGTCTACAACTGAATGTATATCTTGTCCGCAAATGAATGTAGGACATATCATCCGCAATGACTCATCGTAGACCATCCTAAGCCTATTAGAGCTATGACCAGTCCTAAGCAAGTGTTATTTTCTATGACATATACAAGTGAATGTAGGAACACTCTCCATGCGAGAGTATCATCTACAATTGAATACAGATCTCGTCTGCAATTGAATGCATGAAATGTCATTGTAAGGACTCATCATAGACCATCCTTAGCTTGTTAAAGCTAGGACCACTCCCAAGCGAGTGTTATTTTCTACAGAATCTACAAGTGAATGTAGGCATACTCTCCATTCGAGAGTATAGTCTGCAAGTGAATGCAGATCTCATCTGCAAGTAAATGCAGGACCTGTCATCCATAAGGACTCGTCATAGACCATAATTCTCAGCTTGTTAAAGATAAGACCAGTCTAAGAAAGTGTTATTTTCTATGAGATATACAAATGAATGTAGGAACACTTTCCCTGTGAGAGTACCGTCTATGGGACCATCCTCAGCTAGTAAGGGCTAGGACCACTCTCATTAAGAGAGTTTTGTTTTCCACGGGACCATCCTCAAAAGAGGATATTATCATCCACAAGTGAATGTCAGACCTCATCAACATCTGCAGGCGCACTTGGAATCTTTTGTACTTGGAACATCACTACCATCCTATCATCAATGACAGTCTCATCATCACTCCCCCTTTCCATGGATTTCCACATCATCAACCTGCTCCCCCTTTTCGAGGAGGGTCCATATCATCGACCTTCTCCCCCTTTTCGAGGAGGGTCCATATCATCATCATTCCTCCTTACGAGGAAGGTTTGTAACATCATCATCAATGTTCCTCCCTATGAGGAAATTCTTCAACATCATCATCATTTCTCCTCCTTATGAGGAAAGTATTCAACATCATCATCAATTTTCCTCCTTACGAGGAAGGATTTGTATCATCATCAGTATTCCTCCTTGCGAGGAAGGATATGTATCATCATCATTGGTCCTCCTTGTGAGGAAAGTATTTTCAGACTACACCAATCTTGTCATGGAAGTGTTCAAAATTTAATCGAGACAGAGTTTTGGTCAACACATCAACAAATTTCTCATCGTTACTCACATACTAGAGTTTTATAGCTCCCTTCTGTACCATATCCCTTATGTAAAATTATCGTATTTCTATGTGCTTTGATTTATCATGGAACACAGGATTCTCTATCATCTTCACACAACTCTAGTTGTCACATAGAATCACTATGGTTTCCAACTCCAATTCAAATAGACCTGACATCAATTTCTAAAGCCATATCACTTCAAAACTAGCAGAACAGGTTGCTATGTACTATGCTTCAGTCGTGCTGAGAGAAACACTGGAATTTTTCTTGCTAAACCATGAGATCATGGAGGATCCCAAACAATAACATCCACCTGAGGTGCTCTTTCTTTTCGTGTCCCTTCCTTCTCAATATGAATTCGTATATCTATACAATTTGTAGTCATGATCTCTATCATAGTATAGTCCAAAGTCTATCGTACCTTTCAGGTACCTCATCACATGCTTTGTAGCTATCATGTGAACACGTCTAGGATTAACTAGATACTGACTTAGGGTGTTCATAGAAAAGCATATATATATCCTGGTATTCATTAGATACATAAATGACCCAATAATTTGTCTGTACCGAGTTGCGCCTACTAACTTTGATGATTCATCAGATAGCAGCTTCAGGTTGGTATCCATGGGTGTGGCCATGGCTTTACAAATCAACATATCAAATATTCTTGAGATTTCCGTAGCTTACTTTGTGAATCTGCATTGCTTCACTACAAGCTGAACATATTGCCATGTATACATCCTCTTCATGATATCATACCCTATCCCAATCATCTTGAGGTGCTCTTATGTCCTCAACACTTCCTCTTTGAATCTACAATGAGTTCATCCTATTAGTTCATCGACATATGCTAGTATTCCGCAATCAACCTTGAAGGTTGGAACCCACTTTACTCTTGGTAAATCCTTAGTCCATTGGGAAGCTTTCCATCTTGTCATACCATGTCGAACTTAGATATTTTCTGTAGTCACCCCCCCTGAAGTAGAGCATCATCCTCCCTTTGTATTTTGTACTCTATGTATCGAAATTTTTTGTACTAGAGTTATAGGTAGCATCCCCTGTAACTGATCTTCTATGTATCCATCTCAGGTTACTAGATACCAATATAATTTATCTTGAACTTTGTTTGAAAAGTTCCTCTTGCACCCATATGTGAGCTTGTTGTCTTCTATAGGTTTCCATATTCAACCTTGTATCAAAGGTTAAGATATTCCTCACTCTAGGCGATCTTCAAGATCCTTATGTAACTAGATGTGTTGAGCTCATACACAGTCTTTTCTGCACATGTGGTTCTTTGCTCGATATATACTTCTACTTCACGGGAGAAGTGTCTGGTCAATGGAGTATGTCGTTCCATAATCTACTCCCTCTTTTTGAGATAAACCATGAACCTTGCTTTGTATCCTTGATCTTGTATATCGACATGGAAGACACTACGGACATCCCTTTAGGTCTCGAAAACCATATTCTATACATCATTCCCCATGATCAACTGGTACTCTTTGATCATAGCTTCTTCCATAGCTGGAAGTGTCTGTATCAATGATGTCACTCAACTATTCCATATAACTAGAGTGTATTTGAGGCCTCTTACTTTAGTTGTAAGTCTTGTCATACTTTTCTTCGTCTTGAATTATCTCTCATGCCTTGGGTGGTCTTAATCTCTTGAGGTGGATCTACCACACTCTTATATTCTTCTGAAGCTCTTTCTTTCATCACGGTGTCTCTGACCCTAGTAGATTTAGGTTCATATTTATGTATGTTTATTTGGGTGAATCTTGAACTGTCACCACTTGTTCTTCAGAACAAGTCTCATCCTTATTTTCTTGTAAGCGATTGTACGTGATCTTTCCTACAATTCAAATGCACTGGTTTCATCATTTCATAGGACATATTCATAATGACATATTCTTATGAATAAATATATTACCATGTAGCTATTTTAGCCAATACAACATTCATCCATAAGCCGTATACACACAGAAACTTTCTAGATGCCTTCCATCTCTACCATAACATCATTGAGATTGTGCACTAATCCCAATATGTCAACAAAGAGGTTTCATTCTAGATAAGTAGAAATGGAGTGTTGTATAGAACCATGGGATACATACCCATAACATGCATATTAGTAGTATATTGTCATTAACGCAATCACTCTGTAATGCATAATACATACAACTAAATAAGGACAATTCAAATACTTATCTTTTTCTTGTTTGGTAGACTCCTTCTTTATTCTTATGTCCTAGATCATGTGTATTGTTTCTAAGTGTCAATAATTTTATTCTTTCTTTTGTACAGGATGGTCATTGTACCAAACATATCCTTGGGAGTCTACAAGGTTGATACATGTGAGATCCAATGGAGGCGGAAATAATCCTCTGGCTTTGGCTAAATCCTTCTTTTACTTTTTCTTCATCTCCCTTTATATATCCAGCTTCTTCTTTGACATAGTTCTCCAGCTCATGCTTCCTAAGGTATGAGAAGCACTAGATACTTCTCTACTAAGAGGTTCTCAGCTTCTCCAATCTTATTCTCAAGCTTGGTACTATTTATGATCATGATAAAAATGAGAACCTCAGATGGAAGTAGAGAGGATAGGACTTACCAATGAGATTGCTTCAACTTGATGCTAGTTTGAAAGCTTTTCTGGAAGATTTCTTCTAGTGGAACAAGGGTTTGATAGAGAAACCCTAATTTTTCAACTTAGGTATCTTTAATATATGATTGGATAGAAATATGTGCCTCGTCAAGGCGAGCTGAGCAATATACTCATTTTCTAAAAATTGTGAATGGAACTGCAAAATATCTGATGCCCTAGTTTCCCCCCAGCAGTACTATTAGGTAAAAAATTGAAAATCCACATAATGAGGAACTTCTTCCATAGAAATATGCACCCTCCTAGGGTGATTTTGGTATTCCTCCTTTTTCAACTGTTCCATAGAGGTAAGTGTTTGGAACAAGAATCCCTAGTTTTCTTCAAGTTCTTCTACAGAATTTCCTGATCTTGTTTCTGTTGTATCTCCAAAATTCCTGTTCCCATGGGTATGAAACTTGGTAGTGAGGTAGCCTGGTATGTCTTATTTTCAACCCCATAGGTTAGAGAATAATTGGTTTCACCAAGAGGGACTTAATAAAATATTCCCAAGGTGACTTATTTTAGTATTGTCCAACATAGCGAACTTGTACGGACTTCCACGTGTCATTGTTTCACCTTCAGGATATGAAACTTTTAACACAGAAACTAAATTTTGTGCCCTATCTAGAAAAAAATTCTAAATTTCATTTGGACCTTCCTAGCTCGAGGTATATAAATTCTCCCTAGGTCACTTGTTTAAGGCTGAATTCTGGGAGAGGCTGGAACCCTAAGTCGGAGGAATCATATCTCCTATATTATAGCGAATATGAGGTTGAAAATTTTACAAAGGATACATCAAGATTTCATATTCATCTTGTTATATTTTTGGATTCTGAGCCTTCTCCAATGTTGATTTGTAGCAAAATTCCTAACATGACTATTTTTTTTCTTCTAGGGTTTTCAAGCATGAAACCCTAATCTTTAGTAGTTGTAGTTGTAGTAGTGTTTCGACTACACAAAGACTTATTTCAAGGTAGCTCTAATACCATGTTAATTTTTTAATGGTTATACAAGAACTAATAACATTTAGCATCATAACATCATAACCATATTCAAAAGGATGACTGAAAGATAGACACACACATAAACACAAAAGAACACAAAGATTTATCTTGGGAAACCCTCATGTGGAAGAAAACCTAGCGAAACTTCCTCTATATAATTGTATCAAAAGTACAAAGACAAGACCCCAAACATGTGCTCCTTCTCCCAACAAGTATATATCTCTCTCTCTCCCATGTGCTATACACAAGTGAGTGTGTGTTCAAATGAGGAACACAACTCCTCTATTTATACTATTTATGCCACTTGAATTTTAGCCTAACAAGTCGGCCCCACTAAACTGATTGGATCGACTTCACCTAGGAATACTCAAAACAATAATATATTATATTCATTAGGGTACTATTGACCTGACTTACAACGGAGGTTATACCTCGTGACTCTATGATGACCAAATACAATAGTAACATCCCGACTGAGGAATAAGACATCTCCCTTGGGGTACATCAGTAAAATGCATTTTTAATATTCTTCGAAGTTACAATATTTCAACATCGATTTAATCTCGAAATGAGTGTGAGCATTAGGAGCATCTAAGACTAGTACTTTAATTTCATATAGAACATAAGTGGTATGGGAAGATGTCCAAATGTAACTTAGTTTAGAAGGATAGTTTGTATCTAGGTCACACAATCAATTTAGAAATAATTTCCATGGACTTTGGAAAAATTGAGGCCATATTAAGTTGGACAACCCCCATAAATTAAAAGGAAGTTAACATCTTTATGGGGTTTATAGGGTACTATAGAATATTTGTGGAGGGGTTCTCTCGAATTGCTTCACCTATTACGGCCTAGCAAAAGAAGGGTTCAAGTTTGATTGGAATAATTATTAACAAAGGGCCTTTGATGAACTTTAAAGGTGTCTACCCACCACTCCAATTCTTAAGGTGCCCATTATGGACAAGGAATTTATCATTTTCACAGTTGCTTATTGTTGTTCAGGAATAAACACCCTTGTAACCTAGGGTCTAGGGTTACCAACTTACTTCTAAAACTTGCAGACAATCAGCTTTAAAGTACAGAAAGCGAATAGGAAGAAATGTTGGACTCACCCAATTTTTGACGGTTGATCCAATCTTTGTCTTCTCCCACTCTACTTCTCTCCAAAGCTTTCAGGGATGCACTTCCTTCACTTGCAAAGAGAAAATTCTCCAAGTAAGATATTATACATGTATATATGACAGGTTAGATAAACAACATATATAATGCTTAATTAAATATATTCATCAACCATGATACATGAAAGAGACTCAACACAAAGTTGGAAGAAGAATTCTCTTTATGAACAATCAGTGAATGAGATAAGTGTACAACCCAATGCCTGAGACAAGGACTCCTCTGCAACCAAAGGACTCTAAGTTCTGCTGCTCCAAAGACTTCTGAAGATATACTGCCAGCATAACTTTGCTCTACAATTATGATTGATTGATGCCCTTCCCAAGGCCTCTACTTATACTTTGGGAAATAGAGCAGTTTCAAAGGTTGAGGAGGTTGAGACAATTGAGATGGTTAATGATTAGGGCTCAACTAATCCACATTAATCGTGTTTTATATTTTTTAATGTCAAATGGATGTGTACGCGACTATTGATATAGGAAACCCGCGTATGACATGTGGGTTTCTTTAAGGGAAACCCGCGTATAGATATGTACGTGGGTTGCAATGATAATGGTCGCGTATAGTACATGGGTTGTCAACAAACATAGTCATGTATGTACGTGAGTTTCAATGGAGATAGTCGCGTATGGAAATCAACACATAGAAAAATGAAATGGCAAGCTGGCTGGAGGGTAAATGCATATCATGTCATGCCTATCTATAGTGTTTAGGCAAACTTCAATCCTATAGTGTCCTTTTGTGTACCAACATATGAAGTGTCGGCACTCGGACGGAGAAGTGCCATTTGGGTTGATAACAGATGGCCCCTAATGTGTGAGGTCAGAGGGAAGCGATGGCCGAAATACATTATAATCGTTATCTTTGGAGAACTCAGAAATCCAATGTAGCAGAAGTAGTACCTGAAACAAATACATAATAATGTCATATACAAAGTCATATCTGAGGATTTTATGTTCAATATACTGGAACACTAGCTCCTTTACAATATTTGAGTACATCATATAGTATGGGTACAAGACCACGTATATTAAAAAGGTGGATCGAAGCCACAATATACAATAATGATGAGTCTTCAAAGATCTGGAAGCTGTGTAAATAGGTACAACATAATCTTGCGCAACTTAGTCCATAGATAGGAAACTAAGGTCTTCATAAACAATCCCAAAGAACTAGTAGAATCCAAGCCATGTGAATAGATGGAAGTTGAAGTCGAACATGGAGCGGATTCAACATATTATCAATCAATAGGTGATAATCGACAACTGAAGCAAAGGAATTCACCAATAATGAAAGTGAATCCTGAGGTACGATCACCAAAAATATAGGTCTTTGTCATCAAGAAGTGTTGATGCAGAATTATACTGTGATAAGGAAGGAAATAGATCCTCCAACGGATCACAAGAGTGACTAGGAACTGGGTAAAGGAATGGAGACAGAAGTGATAACAAATACGACAATGATGGGATCAGGATATAGATCAGACACTGGGTTAAGTCCTTGAATAGTGAGCACGACATAGAGATGACCCAAGGAAACTTTTAACTTTATAGATAGAACAACTAGACTTATCTGTCATGTAGGAGACATGACCAGATTCCCTAGGTAGAACTGACAAGAGAAGGAGTAAGAAACTCGAAGTAATAGTTGAACTGAAAGTGAACACTGAGACATGAGTATCGAAAAAGAAAGAGAGTGCTATGTTCAAGTATGACATGCTGCCACTAACTAAAAACCAAAAGAAAAATTCTTCCTTACCTTCCCTGTTAAATTTTAAAGAGTGCAGGAAATTCAACTCGAGTCTCTCTTCATTTTTTGACAAGCTTAAAGAGAAGAGAGAATAATGCTTGATAGTGTCACTTATTCGTGGATTTTATGAGCCCAAACTAGTACATGCTCAGTTGGTGTTTTCTCATTTAGAGAGTTTGAAAACTCCAAAGAAGACTCCAGGGGGGTCCTTTTTCGTCCAATTTAGTCTCCTGAGGCCGGAAAAGTATAAAACATATCACATCAGAAATCTCTTAACTTTCGTAGAAGAAAAGGTGAACCTTTTTCGTACTTAGTCAGCGAGGTCCGAAAAAGGTTAAATTACCACCTACCCAATGCTCCTTCAAGAGCAACATATAGCTTGAGTTTTATGAGTGTGAAGGAAAGCAAGATACCTCGGAAAGATCCATTTGAGTACGAGAAATGGGGCTTACAACAATAAACTTGATGCTTTGTTCTTAGTGTTTAATGGGCATGACAAAAACATAAAGTACACTTGAAATCTTTTTCATGTTTAGGTCTAGAGCATGAAAAAGAGAAAACTAAGCTCATATCGAGTGTTCCTTTTCTATAAATTTAGTCCCTCAGGTCCGGAAAAGTGATAAACCTGTACCTGAGAATACTCTTCTCAATTCCGTAGAAAAGAGAGTGATCCTTTCTCGTATTATTCCACATGGTCCGAGAAAGAGATAACCTACCACCAAAGTGGATTCCCATTCATGTATTCTTCATGAGCTTGAATGGACAAGTTAACTCAGCAGTCAAGTCTGTTTTAAGGAGTCAGACCTGGGCCTAAAGAAACTCCATAAGGGCAGGGAGTCCTATAAAGGGATAGCTTGTAAAAAGAGACCAAAATGAGGCTCAATTTGGCGTGAAAAATAGTTAAAAATATTCTCCTATACCTAAGACAGCTGTAGCATGAGTATCGAAAGACAACATAGGTTCTAAATGAGGATACTCATGAGAGGAAAGCCCTATCCACGGAAGAACAATGGTAAAGACAAGGAACTAATGGTTAAAAATACCATAGTCCGTGGTTAAAATGTTAAATGCTAGGTTTGAGATGGAGTAGGTATAAATGCAGAATGCATGTGAAACGACAAAAAGCCATCCTATATGAGCAAAAAACACCTTAAAACGATGATAAACGTGTTACAAGGAAAAATGATATGGTATTAGTTTTATGGATTATGAACTATAGGGAAAAAACCCACTTGAGAAATAAAATTTCTATAAATAGTTCAAAGCATAAATAAAAACTCACCATTTGGATTTTTAGCCATAAAAGACAAGTTTTCACCTCTACCTTCAATTGCACAGTGTGGACAATCCGGTGGACCATTTCCAAATCCGCAAGTATCAGGTAATACTACACTCCATGCTATTCAATTTGATCCAAGCAATTATCAAAATTAGGCCCTAATTTTATGTTTTTAACCGCTCTCAACAAAGCAATGTTGTGTATGCGGGTTTGCTATATTGAAATTCGCGTACACGCGTTCTGTATGCGGGTTTCCCTAAGGACAGTCGTGTACAGTATGCGACATTCCTTAATAGATAGTCGCGTACGCTGCGTGAGGTGGAAAAGAAGCATATAGGGTCAAAATTTCAAATTTTTATATGAAACTACATGTTTGCAATTACTTGTTTACTAGGTTGAAAGATGCTGCTTGAGTGGAGGGAGCGTGAACATGAAGATATGGACCAAGAAGCACTCCAAGATGTCCCCACCATGAATGTTTTACGTTCAAGTGGGCTGTTAAAGTTTTTCTATACGTCACCTATGCAGGCCAATGTACGCCTCTTAGAGTTCCTGATAAATTATTGGGATCATGACTTGGGCATGTTTGAGCTTCAAGGTGAGTCATTGGAGATTACTTCATAGGATGTCTATTTCATTGCTGGTCTATCATGACGGGGAGCTCTAGTAAACTTGGAAGGCAGTGGCAGAGGTGGTGAACCTCTAAGTGTCCAAAAATATATAGACATATACTGCGCACCAGGCACACAAAAGAGGGGGAGTTGCATCCCTATTGTACACATACGTGACCTTCCTCTACAGGTATTGACAAGTACCATAAAGAGGGTTGTAGGGTCATCTTCGCTTCACCTTACAACACGAAACCATATGATATTAGTAGTGGATTGTATGCAGGGGGCCCTATATGACTGGTGCTCGGGAGTGATCCCGATTATGAGAAAATAGCTCTCTGATTGCAAGAGAGGAAGGAAGAAGAATTTTGGATATTCTAGCATACTAGTAGCCTTCTTCCTTGAGAGAGTGTCAGGATTGAGCCCTATAGTACCCTTACAAGTTCGTTCTCCTTGTCAACCTAGGCTAAGTAGATGGGGATATATCTTCCTCCACCAGGGAGGTGGTGGCTCAATGCAGAGTGTTTATGATGACAACTTCTACTTTTGGTGGGAGCGACAGTTTCCAGCACTGGAGCAATTTCCATATGCTAGAATGGATTTCCGTGGTGATCCAGACCTCATCCTCCCTCCAGGAGGAGCATGGGGAGAGTTAGGTAATTTTTTTATTTTTTTATTTTAAAATTTTTATAAATTTTAAATATAGAGATATATACATATGTATAAGAGTTCTAATCCTTAAAAAATGTCAAAATGCAGATATTGGACCAGTCCTCCCTGAAGGGCATCCATGCATGTATGTGTGTCCTGTCTTGGGAGAAGAACAGGGGCTAATTAGGGTTCTTGAGGGGAAGCTGGCCAGGCTTACCCAAAGAGTACCCACCTTACGGATTGAGCACATCCCATCCATCATGCAGGAGTTCATGGTTGGTGTACCACCTGTCTGCATATGCCTTTTGAGGTGGGTAGCCAGAGCAGTATTGGTATACATAGATGCTATTGAGGCTGCTGAAGCCGAGGAGGCTGAAGAAGACAGAGTGCAAGGAGACCAGGGGGACCAGGGTGGTCCAGCTTAGATCTAGAGAATTTGATGGACTTTGATCCATATTTTGTATATTTTTTGTATATTATAAAGTTATGACTGGATCTGAGGATCAGAGACTCGACCTATCTATGGACAGATATTCACACACACACACACACACACACACACACACACACACACACACACACACACACACACACACATATATATATATTTCTGNTATATATATATTTCTGATTTATTTACAAATGTTTTTTATGTGTTTGCTGTATATTTTTATGAAAAATGTGTTAAATTCCAATCCAAGATGTAATTAGCATATGCATTAGTTGACAAATTTTGATTCCTTGGAATATGATTGAATGTAATGAACTCAAAATTTCTTTCCAATAACCTAACTTGCATAAACTGATGTAATAGAAGAGGGTTCTGCACATGATAAGCTCAATTGAGCTGGGAAACCACCAGTTGAGAGTCTAGTCGGACTTCCAGCTGAGTGATACCACATGACAAAGCATCCCATAGAAGTTCAATTAAAACGCTATACTCAGCGACATTATTAGAAGCAAGACCTAAGCAAGCACCTCCTAAGGAAACTAACTGTCCTGAGGGAGAATAAATGACCCATGCTGCTGAAGCTACATTACAAGTGTGGCGACTGGCACCATCAGCAAAACCTACGAACCTCTCGGAAGACATCTGAAACAACCAACAAATGGTATAAAAAACACAAACCGATGAACTAGTGTACAAAAAAAATACATACAATAAAATACAAGAAAAAGTGCCGAGCCTAAGCATAGTACTTTTTCAGGTAGAGCCCATTTCTAGGCTCAGGCAGCTTATTCCCATCAAAATCAATTAATTTATATGCACCCTTTTTTAACACCTTTGACACGACATAAGGTCCCAACCACATAGACCTAAACTTTCCTGCCCCCAGGGGTTCTTTGTCTTGGTCCCAGAGCAAAACAAGTTCCCCCTCAGAGAAAATTCGAGGCTTAACCGACTTATCATATTGGCTTTTGACCCTATTTTTGTGAGCTTGGTTTGCTGTCAGTGCATCTCTACGCTATTCATCAAGATGTTCTAAATGTACTAAGCATTCTTCAAGCTCCATCATATCAAGTAACACATGAATAGCTATTCTTAAGGACGGGATTTCACATTCAACAGGGGTAAAGGCTTCCACTCCATGAACGAGTTGGAAGGAGAAGAAACCCATAGCAGTTTTTACATTGGTTTGATATGCCCAAAGTGCAGGGTATAGCATGATATGCCAGTTAGAATGAGCTGCATTAATAGTAAGTTTGAGGATAGTTTTCAAAGTTTTGTTAACAACCTTGACCTGACCATTTGCTTGAGGATAGTATGAAGATGAATGTTCTTGTCTGAATCCTAGCATTGTGGTCAGTTCCGTCATCATGCAATTTTGAAAACGACTGCCATGTTCAGTGACAATCACCTTGGGTATACCAAATCGTGCTATAATTTGATTGAACACTAAAAAAGCTGCAGTTTCCCCATCAGCTCTAAAGGTAGGCATTGCCTCTGCCCATTTCGTAAAATAGTCCACAGTGACAATGATATATTTGTGCCTCCCAGCCGAGGCTAGGTTACATGTCATGTAATCAATCCCCCACTTCATGAAGGGGCCTACCGAGATAATGGGAAATAACGGAGTGGGATGTGACCGCATCTTTCTAGTGTAAATTTGACAAGGATGACAGCGCGTCATGGATTCCACACAATCCTTAAAAATCATGGGCCAAAAATAAGTGACACGTAATATCTTCTGGGACGTTTCTAACCAATATAAATGATCCCCACATGTTCCACTATGGGCATCATTCAGGACAATCTCCACTTCCTCATGGGTAATACATCGATGCAAAATGGAATCTACCCCCTTACGATATAAAGTATCTCCTATGATGAGGTAGTTCTTGGCATGAAGGTGTAGTTTACATCGTTCTTCCCACGAGAAAGTTGCAGGATACTTCAAATTTTGGAGATAGATAGGCGTCTCTCCGTACCAGGGGTCAAAGGTGGATATCAAGAAGATATGCTCATCTGGGAATGAGTCTTCTTCTGTTGGAAATTCTGCTATGAGCTCAACAAAAACTAAGGATTTTTTAGATTTAGCGGACTGGAAATCCAAGTCAAACTCTTGGAGAATGACTATCCATTTGTTGAATTTGCCTCCAACAATCCATCGGGACAAAACATATTGAAAAGGATTAACTTCCGCCACTACTGTTGTAGTCCTCAGTAAAATGTAGTGATGTAACCTCTGAACATCATAGACAGCTGCTAAGGTCAACTTCTCGACGTGGGAGTACCTAAGTTCAGGTCTAGCTAAAGCATGACTAAGATTGTAAATGACATGATTTTGGAGCTTATCATCGTCCTGGACTAGGACTACCCCTATGGTCGACTCGGATGTGACCAGATACAATATAAAATCCCTAGAGTAATCTGGTGGACGTAATAATGGTGCTGACAACAAAGATTTTTTCAATGCCTCGAATGCGAGTTGTGCAGTTTCATCCCATACAAATGGGGTGTCCTATTTTAATAGGCACATGAAGCCCTTGGTAATCTTGGCATAGTTTACAATGAAACATCAAAGAAAATTGGACTTCCCCTGCAGGCTCTGAAGTTGCCTGATAGAACGAGGAGGAGGCATATTTACAATGGCCTCTACTTTCAAAGGATCCACCTGAATTCCTTTGTTAGAGACAATGAATTTGAGCAGTCTCCCTAACTCGACACAGAACACGCACTTGTGGGGATTCAAGCGAATCTTATAGTATCTGCATCGTTCAAAAATTATACGCAAGTGATCTGGATGATCGATTCTTTTTTGAGAATGTGTAGGCAGATCATCGAGGTAAGCTTCAACAATGGCTTTAATATCATGAAAGGAAAAATTCATTGCCCACTGAAAGGTTGCCCCAGCATTTTTCAATCCGAAGGGCATTTTTTTATACGCGAAGGTACCCCAAGGAAAAATAAAAGCAGTTTTATGTTGGTCTTCTGGTTTAATTTGAATTTGATTATATCTGGAGAAACCATCCATAAAGGAGAAGACTTCACTTCCCACACAAGCATCAATAATTTTATCTATAAATGGCGTGAGATAGTTGTCCTTAGGATAGGATTTGTTCAAATCTAGAAAGTCAGTATAGACATGTATGGTCCCTTGCTTCGTATCAACAGGAACGCTCGTTGGATACCCATTTTGTCAGAGCTATGGGATAAATAAAAATGGCTTTCAACAGTTTTTCAATTTCATCCTTTACTACCGTTGCTTTACGTGGGTTAACAGGTCTTAACTTTTGCCGAACGGGTTTAGCATTAGGGTATGTTCAGATCTCGTGCTCGACTATAGATGGATCAATGTCTGGAATCTCCTCATATTACCAGGAAAAAAAATCGCGGAATTCCTTAAACAAGGATGTATAGATTGCAATCTCCTTAGGAGAGCAATTTGCACCGATATGTATATTTTCCACAATGTCAGGATTTACAGATATTTTGATAGGGATAGTAGCGGAAATATTTGTCATGTTCCCCTTAGCAAACATTCCTTTCCTTGGTAAGGGATTGATGGGTGTATCGACATCATCTTCCGGTCTCATATGAAACTCTTGCTTCTCTATCCTGCTTAGCTCTAGAATAAAATAGGATCGATGGTGAAGATCTTCGCAGATCTTATCACGTCTGCACATGGATTCTAGAATGGCTTCATCAGAAGGTAAAACCATATCTAAACAGTCTATAGAATGCAAAGAGTTTTTTGCCCAAGCAAACAAATAGGCTTCTTCCAGTTCCTCTGAGACTATGAGGGGGACCGGAATGGGATCAACAGTGGTTTGGGTGATATCTTGGTAAGCCACTTTCACTACTGATAAGGGAACTTCAAGTTCATGGTAGGAAGGGAGAACCCAGGGATAAATCCTATCAACAACCGTGGCTATGGACTTCCCCACACTAGTAGAACCTAAATAGTTAATCGGAGCTGGAAGATCAAATGTGCCCATCAATGATGCATACATTCCAGCCCCTAATCTTTTTGTAGCTGGTTTAACCTGATCAACCAATGGTACAGTGGACTCATTAGACTCCATGTGGCCTTTCCGAGTAAAACTGAGTTGGTAAACAATAACCAACTTCCCTTCGTGTGGAAACACTACCACCCGAAAGACGACCAATGCAATAGCAGACATGGCATAAGTCCAACTTCTTCCCAAGAGCAGGTTATAATCCAAAGGTGCATCAATCAACTCTACCTCAACAGACACCGCTTTCCCTGCTAGCTTAATTAAAAAATCCGGTAGGATACCATGTGGACGGAATGACCTCCCGTCGAAAGCAGTAAGTAGGGTGTTTGATGGAACCAGCTCTGGGGACCCAAGAGCTTTCCAACAAGACAAGGACATAACACATGTAGAAGCACCCTCATCGACAACTGCCATTCCAATGGTCTTTCCACCATGGATGACATCTATCGATAAGGCTACATGGTAAGGTAGGTGAATTTTAACATCAAACAAATGAAATTTCGCCATGAGACTCGACGAGTCCATACTACCTAAGGCTGCTAAGAGTGCATCCCGCTGGGCAAGAAAACTCTGTAACACCTCTAAAGCTGACATTGCACAAGGGGTTTGGGCTAAGTATTCAACCATGGAGTAGTTTGAAGCAGCCCTAGCATTAGGGTTATGGAAGGTCTTCTTAAAGACACCTTCGGTATCTTGGGCATAGTTTTGGCAGGTTTCTTGATCGTGAGAGGGTTAGAAGTTTCACCTATAGACTTACCCTTCTCAGAGGTCTCTTTTTCATAGTTCTTATTACTGGTCTGTAGCAAAGTCAAAGATCGAACCATGTTGATATAATTGGGGTCAGGGGCATTTGGAGTGCCCCCTGCTACATTTGAAGCTAAAGTAGAATTCTGCCCTTAGGGAAAAGGATCCTTCAGGACAACCAGCTGTTGAGATTTTAGGAGCTTCTGGACTTGTTCCATAAGGGGAAAAATATGGGTGAGGTGATCCTCATGGCACAACTTACATGGGAATTTCACCTTTTTCTTTTCTTTCTTTCCCCCATCAGCATTGTTTGTGGGTTTCAGCTTGTTTTGATTTCTTTCCCCTTTCTTTCCTCTCTTCTTTTTCCCACTGGGCTGCTGATTGTCCTTCTGAGAGGTCTGTGCAAAAACATTGGCATTTTGGGGTGAGGGGGCAAATTTTGCTGCCTCCACAGTAGAATGTTTGATGGATAGCTGATGGAGCTGTTTGGCCAAAGATTCTATAGTGGGAGAATTTACGGACCCAACCACACCATCGGCGTGGGGTCCAGGCTTAGGTTTCTCTACATCGTGGGTTGGCCTCGGTGCCTCAGGGATAATCTCATACAAGATCCCATATTGAGAGTAAATCAAATCTAATTGCTAGGCCCTGAGGATAGCTTCTTCCTCATTCGTCACTCCTGAAGTAGATATGTCCTTAAATATATAAGGCAATAGGGATTTAAGGAACCACTCTAATAAGAACTCAGGAGGAATAGTGGCTTTAATGAGGCTCTTCCACCTCCTCCACTCTTGGATGTGATCCAAGATGTGGGTGGCCTTGTTCTTCCTGGAGGTAGATAAAAAATTCATTTCGAAATCGTATCGGAACAGAAGCTGGAAGTGGCTAAGGAATGCATTAGCCAAGTCCCAAAAACTACTAAATGCGGTAGAAGGAAACTCAATGTACCATTTTTCTGCAGTACTTGTCAAGGTTCTTTGGGACAACCTCAACCTCACTAAATCTTCATTCAGTGAATTGGAAGAACACCATAAATGAAAAGTGGTGGCATGAACCCCAAGATCTTCACCAAGTTTGCCTTCGAATTTTGGGATGTCCGAGGGCAGCTTGGTAGGGATAGGTGGCCAGGAGGGATCATGCCTCACCGGTTCGTTCATCAATTTAGACAAATCTGGCAAGTTTAACGTTGCCAGGAAAGGAAGATTTGGTCTAACTAGAGCACTAAAAGTACCAGAATAGGGATTAGAGGGAATTGCCCCCAACTTCCCATATGCGAAGGTGGGGTTGCCCCCTACCACCAGTTGTGAAGTGGATGGGTTACTTTGGAACGGATTACATCCATAAGCCACATGATTGTTGGTGTGAGGTGCAGTATAAGAGGTTCTCGATGCCCCAGTCGAGACTGGAGTTTGAAATACAGGAGTATGTATCCCTCCGCTAAACAACGAAAAGGGAGAGCTCGTGAACGGGGCCGAAACCGAAGTTTGAAAACCTTGACCATAAGGATCAGTGTTTCCAAACTGCACCCCTACATAAGAGGGTGATGGGCCTATGTATGGAGTGGATGGGGGAATGTGCCCCCCATTCCAAGGAAATCCTTGGACAAAATCCGAGGATTCTATCGGACCACTCTAGGCAGTGTGTGTGAAGGAGGTAGGAACTGTAGGTATACTAGGAATCCCAGTAACCATACCACCAGAAGCACTTGCTAGGCTTGTGGGAACTGGTGGTTGAACCACTTGGCTCGCTAGACTTAAGGGCGTAGTAGGTATGCTTTATCTAGGGGCACTTACTGGGGGAGGTAGCACCCCTTCAGCTGGAGTGGCTGAGGTGGAAACAAAATAGATTTCTTTTGCAGTAGACATTATCCTTCCCACAGGGACACCAATCACGGGTGGATCAAAAGGACGAACCTGGATGATCATAGGATCGTTTAAGTCAGTTAAGGGTGTATTAAAATTCCTTGTAAACTCATCAGCCTGCAAGTATTCTATCTCAACTTTGTTTAAATAAAAAATGTTTTCCCTAATTTCTGGTTCACTCGGAACTTCACTAACTCCTATCGGTTCAAAAGAACTGTCTGTGTCCAATCTCTGCCTTTGAGCTGGAGGTAGAGGTTCCAATGTGATGAGAGGAGTAAGGTTTTGCAACCTTCAAGACCTTCTGATAGGTTGGTCCTCCATGTTTGTAAACTTAAATATTCAAACCCTAAGGTCGGCTAAACACAGACAAACCACAGAGCAATCACTACGGAAATTCGTAAAGTCTCAACAGTCAACGAGGGTAAAAGATATACTTTCCCGACGAAAGCTGAAAGACAGTTTCTCGACGTCCTTGAAGAGGTTCTGTTGAGGCCTAGAAAATCGCAGGCAGCAACTGCAAAGGATTCTCCCCAGTCAACGTTCCCAACTAGCCCGTGACTGTTTGGTGTAGGGAATCCATCCGGTTTGCGGTCCAGCTACCGTAGGTCAAGTAACAAAAACTAAAAGGTTTTATCGGTTGCGGCCCGGTCCACCGTATATATTTTTGTATTTTGACTTAAAGAATGATATGCAAGTGCCTACTTAACATGCAGAGTAATAAAGAATGCCAGGAGTATTCACAATGTGATGCGCAGGTTCTTACCTCTCATCTTACACTCTCAAGCATCTAAATCACACATATAACAATAAAATAAATACTAACTAGACTATCTCTAGAGAGATTATATATATCAATTCATGAGTAATGCAATACTGTCCATATGTCACGGAAAATTACAGATAGCTGTTATTATAACCAAAACATATAAACATGAATAAAGGTATACATGATAAGATAGCTCATCAACAGTTAAAACTCCCATTACTGATAGTGGAAAACATCACAGAATATACTAGAGAACATTCAAACGAGAACATAGGTTCAACAAGTTAGAACGCCCTCACAGTTAATGAAACACAGTCGAAACCGAAATAGTTCCTCTTCAACATTGTTCATTTGATCACATTGAGACATTCCACATAGCACCTTCTCCAACAGGGAAAATTTGCACTTTCTTATTGTAAAACGAAGTAGTTCCTCTTACAAACAATAGTTCACAAGTTTCTCCAGGGAAAAAGCCCCTGTAAACTCTAACTGTCCTACATTTAAACCAAGTCAGCCAACCATTTGGGCTGCAACAATTGGCGACTACCTGGTGAACCTAGATCTCTGGACGAGTATTTCTTAAGCAACAGACTGTTTACCCACCAACGACCCTGTTGAATTCTTCCAAATATCTGGATTTCTCAAATGACAAATACATGTACTTTTAATCATTGATGATAGTCCGATTTAGGAGAGTAGAAACCATGATTTTCGAGTTAAGATAACTCTTTTGAGGCCAGGAAGATGAATTTCTTTTTTTATTTCTATCTTCAGGTGACTGCCATCTTGGACACCACAGGATCACAGCATATGGTAAGCATAAATATTCATTTGTTTCTCATTCCCATGCCATTTTGCACCTTTCTGTGCCTTTTGAACTTTTGTCTTTCATACAAGTCTTCCTGTATGCCTTTCTTTCTGAATTTTGATTCAGGCTCCTCCATCCATAGTGTCCTTTTTTGTGAGAGATGTATTCATTTTTCAGCTCACGGACGTAGAGGAAATTTTGGCAATTTAGTACTAGTTTAGCATTTATTTTGATATGTAATGATTTTGTAGGAGTTTTCGACTCCGATGTGCCTTTTGGCATTCGATTCTTAGCATGGGATCATTTATATATAATATAATGTTTACCCTGCTTCCTTTCCATGGGTCCTTTGCTGTCACTCCCTAGGACATTTTAAATGTGGGATGGATGGAGCCTCAAAATAGTATTCCGGACCCTTCGATTATGGTTTATTTTATCGGGGTTAAGCAAGACTTCAATGTGTACATAGCCACCCGGGAAAACTGCTAAAATAGAAGAAATTATTTTGGGAAACAATAATACACGGTCTTATGCCCAAGAAATTTTAAACATTCCAGAATTTTAATGTTCTCCACACGACCACGATTTTGCCTCCTTTATTGAAATCAATCAAATTTAACTAAAGCAAAACACAAATACACAACTCAAAGTGAACGACCAATTCAAATTATTTATATACAAGATGGAAGAACGCAAACAAACTCAAGAAAAATAAGGATTGAGAACTGAACCATTTACTGGTAAGTTCTCTTCCCATCCCTATAAATCTTGCAACTTATAAGTTGAAGGGCCAAGCTTTGCCGTAATCTGAAAAGGACCTACCCACAACTGCTGAAATTTCGTGTGTTTTCCCTTCTCATCGTGGGGGTGGTCCCACTTGAGAACCAAATCTCCTACCTCAAAATATTTTGTTCCAGCCTTGTGTTTATCAAACCATCTCTTCACTATCTCTTGTTGTTGTTTAAAGCACTCTCTGGCTTTAGATCGGGACTCTTTCGCCTTCAAGAGATTGTATATCCGCATTTGTAAAACCTCATTATCTGACCCTCTGGATTCCTGAGCTATTATGGAAGAAGGTAGCATGATATTGGGGGGAAGGATGGCCTCTTTACCATACACAAGGGTATATGAAGACACTCCTATCGAAGACTTGGGGGTGACTCTATCAGCCCAAAGGGCGTTTGGTAGTGCTGAGTGCCAACTCCTCTGGTTTTCTATCACAGTCTTCTTTAAAATCCTAATCAGATTCTTGTTAGTAGATTCAGCCAAGCCATTTCCCTGTGGATAGTAATTAGTAGAGTAATGCAACTTTATTCCTTTCTTGTGAGTAAAAGTTGTTAATCTAATCGATGAAAAGTAAGTAGCATTATCAAAGACTAAAGAAATTGGAACTCCAAACCTGGTCATAATATGGTCTTGAAGGAAGTTTATGACCGCATCCTCATTTATTCTGCGCAGCGGGATGGATTCGACCCAACGAGTGAACTAGTCGGTTGCTTTCAGAATATACTTGTGTTGTAGGGAATAATTCAGCTTTATCTCCCCAATAATATCCAACCCCCATTGCTCGAATGGCACCGGGATCATGACAGGCTTCAATGGTCCAGCTGCTTTAGCTTGTCCTCCACTGCATCTTTGACAGATATCGCATTGCCTAACATGGGCGTGAGCATCCTTGAAAAGCGTGGCCCAATAATATCCGACTCTTAGAATTTTATGGGCTGTAGTGTCTCCGGAAAAATGTTCCCCAGCAGGCCCATCATGCAACTCAGTCATCACTTTCTTCGCATCTTATTTCTCTAAGCATTTGAGGAGAACTCCGTCGTAATTTTTTCTAAATAATATTCCTTCAATAATTTGATATGATGTTGACCTAAGACACAGTGCTCTCCTTTGCTTAGAATTCCAATGTTCCGGTAACGATCCAGTCTGGAGATAATGTACAAGGTCTCAGTACCAAGATTCCGGAGCTATGAACAGGGGACATACATCCATCAGATGTAACTTGGGTTCATCTTCCTAGGAATTTTCCTCATTGTTTCCATTTTCAGTCATCAGCCTGCACAATCCTTGCCATTTAACTATAGAAGATGGCTTGAATTCGAGGTCATATTCTTGAAGAGTAGTTACCCAATTACCCCTTCTTTCTCCTAACACCTTTTGTATGAAAAAGGACCTTACAGCTAGGTGTGGGACGATTACCTTGGTCCGGTTCTTTAATATGTAGGGCCCGAATTGTTTCACTGCTTTGAACACTGCGTAAGCTTGTTTATCTATAGCTGGGTAATTAAATTCGACCCCTTGCAGACCAGTGCTCATGAATGATATGGGGAACTCATCTCCCCCATCTTGCTTCTGAGTAAGCATAGCTTCTAGCGAATCATCAGATGCGAAAGTGTATAGAATAAAATCTTTATCAAAATCCGGGGTCTTGAGGGAGGGGGCGTGTGCAATAGCGGTTTTAATCTTTCCGAATGTGTTCTTCTCAGCATCGGTCCACTTGAATTGTACACTTTGCTTTACCATTTGTTGCAAAGGCTTAACAATTTGGGTGAAATCTGGTACAAATCTTCGTACAAAGTTTATTGTCCCCATAAATGATTGCATGCCCTTTTTATTGTGGGGCAGGGGAATCTATTCAATGGCTTTGATTCTTTCTGGGTCTATGGAGATCCCTTTATTTGAAACCACGCGACCCAGCAACTTTCCTTCCGTAACAGCGAACACGCACTTCTTGGGGTTGAGTGAAATACCATATTTTCGGTAGTGTTCAAAAATCTGCTTTAAATGAAACGCGTGTCCTTCTCTCTGCTTTGAGAATATCATGATGTCATCAAGATATACTATAGTACTGCGGCCGATCAAACCGTGGAAATATATGTGCATAGCCCTCTGGAACGTAGCCCCAGTGTTTATAAGTCCAAAGGGAATTCTTCTGTAAGCGAAAGTTCCCCACCTGGTCCTGAATGTTGTTTTCAATCTATCTTCTTCGGCTACTAACACTTGATTGTAACCTGAGAATCCGTCTAATAAAGAGAATAGTTCAGAACTTGAAACCATTTGCAGTAGTTGCTCCATGGGTGGAACAGGATAATTGTCTTTGTTTGAGGCTCGATTCAAGTTTCTAAAATCCACACATAACCTGATTTCTCTAGATTTCTTCCTCACCGGTACCAGATTTGATACCCATTCCGAATGTCTAACTTTAAAAATGATCCTAGCATCCAATAACTTCTTAACTTCACTCTGGATTAGAGGTTCTAGTTTTGGATGCATTTTCCTTAAAGGCTACTAATAGGGTTTGACTCTAGATCTGATGGGGATAACATGATGGATAATACTAGTGTCATATGTCTTCAAATATTCATATGTCCAGGAAAAAACATCTTTGTATTGTTTGAAAATAACAATGAACTTATCTCTTTCAGCTGGTGAACAGCCTTTTCCAAGATTCACATATTTAGACTTCATTTTTGTCCCTAGATTAATCAATTCGAACTGTAGAGATGAGCTGTGGGTCTTTACATTTGCTGATCTTCTAAAATTTTCATTTAAATCAAACATCCGTTCTAAAGTTCTAACTCCTTTAGGGATGAAATTATCGAATTTCATCTCGGCCTGATGTTCTTCATCATCAATAATCGCCCCTTTGAATACCTCATCATTCGTTAGGCATTCTATAATCTGTTGATTGTCATCAAATAATCGTAGGTTGGTAATCATGCAGAGTAATAAAGAATGCCAGGAGTATTCACAATGTGATGCACAGGTTCTTACCTCTCATCTTACACTCTCAAGCATCTAAATCACACATATAACAATAAAATAAATACTAACTAGACTATCTCTAGAGAGCTTATATATATCAATTCATGAGTAATGCAATACTGTCCATATGTCACGGCAAATTACAGATAGCTGTTATTATAACCAAAACATATAAACATGAATAAAGGTATACATGATAAGATAGCTCATCAACAGTTAAAACTCCCATTACTGATAGGGAAAACATCACAGAATATACTAGAGAACATTCAAATGAGAACATAGGTTCAACAAGTTAGAATGCCCTCACAGTTAATGAAACACAGTCGAAACCGAAATAGTTCCTCTTCAACATCGTTCATTTTATCACATTGAGACATTCCACATAACACCTTCTCCAACAGGCAAAATTTGCACTTTCTTATTGTAAAACGAAGTAGTTCCTCTTACAAACAATAGTTCGCAAGTTTCTCCAGGGAAATCAGCCACCGTTTGGGCTACCCCTGTAAACTCTAACTGTCCTACATTTAAACCAAATCAGCCAACCGTTTGGGCTGCCCCAATCGTGTGACCTTTGGGCTCCCCGAAACCGTCGAAGATCACCATTTGTCTTGTCCGTGAGCGCTCATGATCCACTTCATGCGTTACATTTTCAGATTTTAACTTAAAAAATGAGATCTACTCGGTAACTAACGGATCTTTCCAAGCCTGGGATTTTGTCATCATCCATTTTGCTTTGTCTTTTATTTGCCCTCCTTGAGGTCTCGTTGATTTCAGTATGAGCCTAACATGGTCCAGCCAAAATTTTTGCTACTTCTTTTCCCAGCTATGCCTTCTCGCAGTAATCACTTGTAAAGGCTTCTTGAATCTGTCTGCAGTTAAACAACATTATTCATTAGGACTGCATTTTCAATAAAGTCAAACTACATCAACCAAAACAATTAATCATCAAGATAGGCCATGTACTGCATTCCTGTTGTGAAAACCTTAACAACTGCCAGCACCACTATCTCGTCCACACACGGGTCTAAAAAACTCACTAACGACGGAAAGAGAAAACTCATCGGCGGCTTAAAACACTAAACATCGTCCGGGTAGTCTCATGTACAGCCGCATAAGCGGGTCTTAATAGGCGACAAGCACCGCGAGACCGTTAAGCCTATCGGAGTCGGAAGGGCTCGAAACTAAATTTCGGGCGGACAAGTTTCCAGTCGGCAATCGGAAGGACATCGATGTCGGAAAGTAAACGCGCTACAAAGCCACAAGGGCGGAAGAAGAAAGGCTATATACATTTGACTGAAACCTGAAACGCATCGGTGGGGGGAGCACTTACATAACAGATACCTAGTTTTTTTGGGAGCCGCAATGGCAGAAGATAAACAGACTATAGTCTCTGATCCAAAACCTAACTTTGTTAAGATGCCAGATCAACAAAAAACGCTAAGTGTTCGGGACAACTTAAGGTTTCGCAACGGTCAAAAAACCTGTTTCGCCTCTGAAACAGTGGTTTTACAAAGAACAAATGTTTCGATTCATTCTCGACCAGCCTTCGACATTGTAAGCAAGTCAACGATTCAACGTGACATCGGAACAAATCATGATTCCTCTGCAGAATAATCATCGCTCAATTTTCGTGATGAAGGATTCTTAAGGAGACATGGCTCCGATACATTGTTTAAGTGGCCTTCGAAATAGCGGCTAGCATGAGAGATAAGCTTCTGAGAAGAAGCAAGAAAACACAGCTCAAAGGGGCAACAAATCAGATTCTAAATCCTGCAACCCACAGCAGTTCCAAACCTAAGCAAACTTCCAAAAAGCAGGCAGAGAGTTAACCTCAAAATAGCAGATGAAAGAGTTCATGGATCCAAACGATTCTAGGTAATGCTGAAAATTAACAAAGGGGGACCAAAATTTTAAAAAATGGGGGAAACAGTTGCGGACACAACAATTGGCAACTACCTGGTGAACCTAGATCTCTGGATGATTATTTCTTAAGCAACAGACTGTTTACCCACCAAGGACCCTGTTGAATTCTTCCAAATATATGGATTTCTCAAATGACAAATACATGTACTTTTAATCATTGATGATATTCCGATTTAGGAGAGTGGAAACCATGATTTTCGAGTCAAGATAACTCTTTTGAGGCCAGGAAGATGAATTTCATTTGTTATATTTGTCTTCAGGTGACTTCCAGCTTGGACACCACAGGATCGCAGCATATGGTAAACAGAAATATTCATTTGTTTCTCATTCCCATGCCATTTTTCACCTTTCTGTGCCTTTTGAACTTTTGTCTTTCATACGAGTCTTCCTGCATGCCTTTCTTTCTGAATTTTGATTCAGGCTCCTCCATCCATAGTGTCCTTTTTTGTGAGAGATGTATTCATTTTTCAGCTCATGGACGAAGAGGAACTTTTGGCAATTTAGTACTATTTTAGCATTTATTTTGATATGTAATGCTTTTGCAGGAGTTTTCGACTCTGATGTGCCTTTTGGCATTCGATTCTTGGCATGGGATCATTTATATATAATATAATGTTTACCCTGCTTCCTTTCCATGGGTCCTTTACTGTCACTCCCTAGGACATTTTAAATGTGGGATGGATGGAGCCTCAAAATAGTATTCCGAACCCTTCGATTCTGGTTTATTTTACCGGGGTTAAGAATGACTTCAATGTGTACATAGCCACCCAGGAAAACTGCTAAAATAGAAGAAATTCTTTTGGGCAACAATAATACACGGTCTTATGCCCAAGAAATTTTAATCATTCCAGAATTTTAATGTTCTCCACGCGACCACGAGTTTGCCTCCTTTATTGAAATCAATCAAATTTAACTAAAGCGAAACAAAAATACACAACTCAAAGTGAATGACCAAGTCAAATTATTTATATACAAGATGGAAGAATGCAAACAAAATCAAGAAAAATAAGGTTTGAGAACTGAACCATTTACTGGTAAGTTCTCTTCCCATCCCTGTAAATCTTGCAACTTATAAGTTGAAGGGCCAAGCTTTGCCACAATCTAAAAAGGACCTACCCACAACTGCTGAAATTTCGTGTGTTTTCCCTTCTCATCATGGGGGTGGTCCCACTTGAGAACCAAATCTCCTACCTCAAAATCTTTTGTTCTAGCCTTGTGTTTATCAAACCATCTCTTCACTATCTCTTGTTGTTGTTTAAAGCACTCTCTGGCTTTAGATCGGGACTCTTCCGCCTTCAAGAGATTGTTTATCTGCATTTGCAAAACCTCATTATCTGACCCTCTGGATTCCTGAGCTATTATGGAAGAAGGTAGCATGATATTGGGGGGAAGGATGGCCTCTTTACCATACACAAGGGTATACAGAGAGACTCCTATCGAAGACTTGGGGGTGATTCTATCATCCCAAAGGGCCTTTGGTAGCGCTGAGTGCCAACTCCTATGGTTTTCTATCATAGTCTTCTTTAAAATCCTAATCAGATTCTTGTTAGTAGATTCAGCCAAGCCATTTCCCTGTGGATAGTAATTAGCGGAGTAATGCACCTTTATTCCTTTCTCGTGAGCAAAAGCAGTTAATCTAATCGATGAAAAGTAAGTAGCATTATCAAAGACTAAATAAATTGGAACTCCAAACCTTGTCATAATATGGTCTTGAAGGAAGTTTATGACCGCATCCTCATTTATTCTGTGCAGCGAGATGGCTTCGACCCACCGAGTGAAGTAGTTGGTTGCTGTCAGAATATACTTATGTTGTAGGGAAGAATTCGGATTTATCTCCCCAATAATATCCAACCCCCATTGCTCAAATGGCTTCGGGATCATCACAGGCTTCAATGGTCCAGCTTCTTTAGCTTGTATTCCACTGCATCTTTGACAGATATCGCATTGTCTAACATGGTCGTGAGCATCCTTGAAAAGCGTGGGCCAATAATATCCGGCTCTTAGAATTTTATGGGCTGTAGTGTCTCCAGAAAAATGTCCCCCAGCAAGCCCATCATGCAATTCAGTCATCACTTTCTTCACATCTTCTTTCTCTAAGCATTTGAGGAGTACTCCGTCGTAATTTTTTCTGAATAATATTCCTTCAATAATTTGATATGAGGCTGACTTAAGATGCAGTGCTCTCCTTTTCTTATAATTCCAATGTTCCGGTAATGATCCAGTCTGGAGATAATGTACAAGGTCTCGGTACCAAGATTCCGAAGCTGTGAATAGGGGACATACATCCGTCAGATGTAACTTGGCTTCGTCTTCCCATGCATGTTCCTCATTGTTTCCATTTTCAGTCATCAGCCTGCACAATCCTTTCCCTTTAACTATAGAATCTGGCTTGAATTTGAGGTCATATTCTTGAAGAGCAGTTACCCAATTACCCCTTATTTCTCCTAACTCCTTTTGTATGAAAAGGGACCTTACAGCTGGGTGCGGGACGATTACCTTGGTCCAGTTCTTTAATATGTAGGGCCTGAATTGTTTCACCGCTTTGAACACTGCGTAAGCTTGTTTATCTATAGCTGGGTAATTCAATTCGGCCCCTTGCAGACCAGTGCTCATGAATGATATGGGGAACTCATCTCCCCCATCTTGCTTCTGAGTAAGCATAGCTGTTAGCGAATCATCAGATGCGAAAGTGTACAGAATAAAATATTTATCAAAATCCAAGCTCTTGAGGGAGGGGGCGTGCGCAATAGCAGTTTTAATCTTTCTGAATGTGTTCTTCTCAACATCGGTCCACTTGAATTGTACACTTTGCTTTACCATTTGTTGCAAAGTCTTAACAATTTGGGCGAAATCTGGCACAAATCTTCGTACAAAGTTTATTGTCCCCATAAATGATTGCATGCCCTTTTTATTATGGGGCAGGGGAATCTGTTCAATGGCTTTGATTCTTTCTAGGTCTATGGAGATCCCTTTCTTTGAAACCACGTGACCCAGCAACTTACCTTCCATAACAGCAAACACGTACTTCTAGGGGTTGAGTGAAATACCATATTTTCGGCAGCGTTCAAAAATCTGTTTTAGATGAAACGCGTGTCCTTCTCTCTGCTTCGAGAATATTGTGATGTCATCAATGTATACTACAATACTGCGGCCGATCAAACCATGGAAAGCTATGTCCATAGCCCTCTGGAACGTAGCCCCAGCATTTATAAGTCCAAAGGGCATTCTTCTGTAAGCGAAAGTTCCCCACCTGGTCCTGAATGTTGTTTTCAATCTATCTTCTTCGGCTACTAACACTTGATTGTAACCTGAGAATTCGTCTAATAAAGAGAATAGTTCAGAACCTGAAACCATTTGCAGCAGTTGCTCCATGGGTGGAACAGGATAATTGTCTTTGTTTGAGGCTCGATTCAAGTTTCTAAAATCCACACATAACCTGATTTCTCCAGATTTGTTCCTCACCGGTACTAGATTTGATACCCATTCTGAATGTATAACTTTAAAAATGATCCTAGCATCCAATAACTTCTTAACTTCACTCTAGATTAGAGGTTCCAGTTTTTGATGCATTTTCCTTAAAGGCTGCTAATAGGGTTTGACTCCAGATCTGATGGGGATAACATGCTGGATAATACTAGTGTCATATGTCTTCAAATCTTCATATGTCCAGGAAAAACATCTTTGTATTGTTTGAAAATAACAATGAACTTATCTCTTTCAGCTGGTGAACAGCCTTTTCCAAGATTCACATATTTAGGCTTCGTTTTCGTCCCTAGATTAATCAATTCGAACTGTAGAGATGAGCTATGGGTCTTTACATTTGTTGGTCTTCTAAACTTTTCATTTAAATCAAACATCCGTTCTAAAGTTCTAACTCCTTTAGGGATGAAATTATCGAATTTCATATCGGCCTGATGTTCTTCATCATCAATAATCGCCCCTTTGAATACCTCATCATTCGTTAGGAATTCTATAATCTGCTGATCGTCATCAAATACTCGTAGGTTGGTAATCATATCTCTCAAAAGGTACTCCACGTAGGAAATATGAACACTGATCTGCAAGGATGAACTCAAACAACTGAAGGTTGGTTTGTTATCTCAAACCAACAATCGAACTGCTACTCTAAGTGAGATGAAACAAATCAATTCCAGGATCCCATTTCTGGTATTGCACCCTTCCAAACATCATGAGTACAAAATATATATCATGAAATTAGATAACAACATCATACAAATGTACATGAAGAAGGCACCTCATCAAAGAATCATGAAAGTGTTTGTACATCCAAGTGATTAGATCACCATGTGGCCCATACACACACGCATAAAGTATTATATCATATCTGCCCCAATGAGTTAGGTGAGGATACCATCTCCTATAATGCTTCCCCAAAAATATATTATGTACATCAATATAATAATACATGTGTTCTTTCATCCAAGAAGTGAATGAAGAATCTCCACTAAAATTTGAACCAAATAATGAGAAAAGAAAACATGAAGACTTCAAGTGGATCAAAGAAGTCTCATAAATACACCCATGAATATGTATATCATCATGAAATAACAGAGGATTTTGATGCCAATAATAATTTTCTTCAATCACATATTATCTCTTCACCCAAGTGTGGGATGAAGTTCCTCCAACATCAAATAGACTAGGAAAGGAGCAAGGAAAATCATGAGTCTCCAAGAGACTCAAGTGAATATCATAGGTGCACCCATGTATATGTGTATTATCATAATGTAACAAAGGATGATGCTGAAAATGTAAATACAAATTTTCTCCAATCATTTCATCATAAAAAGTAAATCTAGGAGTTCCATACTCCTCATGTGGCACCCTCAAAAAGAACCCTTTCACCCATACTTCATTGAGACTAATGCTGAAAAACATGGAATTGTAGGAGGTAGGAGAAAGAACTAACTCACCCAAATGTTCAAAAAGTGCAAACTTTTCATCATGGGAAGGATACATATGGGTAGTATCATGCACCTCCTTCAAAAGTGTGAAACCTTTGTCATAGATGGGTTCCAATATAGAGGAATCATGCTCTTCTTTAAAAATTGCATAACCTTCATCAAGAGACAATTCAAGTTTCTCTTGCACCACATCAAGTGTTTGTATATCTTCAATTTCATATTCAAACACATCAAGAGCATTCAAATTTCCACATTTCTCATGATCCATCATGTCATGAGAATCCTCCAAACAATCTACCATTTGACAATCTGAAACATAGGATGAAAAACAAGTGTCTTGCAAATTTTCAAGAAGTTTCTCATTGTGAATTGTGAGATTATGAATATCTTCATTATTCTTCAAGTAAAATTCATGTAACCATTCACTAAGATCAATGACATTTTTTCTATCAAAAATCAAAGACATGAAATTACCTTTGATGTTGCACATTGCTCTTTGAATCTTCTCCATGTCTTAAAGGAAGGATGTTTCCTCCAATGAAGTAGCTCTCCAACTAGAATTTGACACTAATGCTTGAGTGTCATGGAGTATTATAAGGGAATCTTGGATATTATTTTCATTCATCTTTAAGGACCCTTCAATAAAATTAGGCTCTTGCAAATGAACCTCCTCATCTTCTTCCTTCTTGCTTGGACCAACTTCATGAAGCTCAAGTCTTGATGGGGAAGTTGATCGTGTTTCTTCTTCAACTGCTACAAGGTATTCATTTTCATGTTTAATGGAAGTTTTTCTTGCAAAAAATATTTCAAATCTGATCTCTATGTCACCAACATAGAGTTGTAAGCACCCATTAGTAGGTACTATTTCATAGTTCAATGATCCATCAATAGATTCTCTTTGATTTTCATAACCCCATCAGTAAGGATTGTGTGATGGTGTTCACTTTCCTCTTTATGTTCTTACCTACAATCACCTTGAGGTAATTGATTCTAAAATTCATCATCCTCTATTTCTTTTTGTAATGGTGTATCTAGGATGTTTTCACAAATAGGATGATTTTTTCTCATTTCATGCTCCTCCAAACTTGTGGATTGATGATTGTCCCTTAATTAATTCAAAATTCCTTTATTGTGCCTAAATCAATTATTGATGGGATATTTTGGGAAAGAATACCACTCTTGAATATCCCCCCTCAAATTTCGATACTCCTGGAGACATTCTCCAATATCTATGGTTGTAATTTCTGCAATTGTTGGTCGGGGAGGAAGGAAAGTGGGAATTGTGGTTCTATTGTGAATCCAAGACATGTATGCAAATTTTTATTCAATGTATGGTATTAATGAACAGGTTCCAAGACCATGCTATTATACCATTTTTAATGTCCCTTTTTGAAATTTGATTAAATGACCAATTTTTTTCCAGTTTTTCCCCAATTTCGGCCTTAACTAGTTTTGATGTCTAGACCTCCAAATTGACCCAAATGCTCCCAAATTTTCACAGACGGTACATAACTGATATTAAAATTTGAATATTATGTTCAGGGATGTTTTATGACCCCCCAATTTCTTCTTCAAACATGTTTAATGTTCTGTTCAAAGTAGGAGTCTTTACTAGCAAATTGGGGCTCCAATTCCCCCTGGGTAATTGTCGGAAATGGATTTTCAAATGGTCCCAAAGTCACTTGAATTTCTGAAAAGAGGTAGAGGATGCGTAAGGGAAAATTTTAAAGTCTCATATTCATCATGGTTTATTTTATATAGGCTGTTATTACTCTTTCCAAAACAGCTCCCAAATCACAATTTCGACCCCTGGGGAAAATGCACCAAATCTTCTCCCAATGCAATACAAATGAGTAAAATGGATTCCAATGCTTAAGTACTGAACATGAGAATTGAAATAAATATTAATAAAATTCCATTCATCATACATTTATCAGATATACATTCCTCCATTCAAAATAATAAGCATTACCATGGCATATATAAAAATGGAGTGGAAATGATCATTGTTTGCTCATTAAAAGTCATTTTGACATACAAATATTGGGTATTTCGAATTGATAATTTATGAGAATGAAGAACAGAGTATATTTAACTGATTACAATAATAAATAGATCATGAATATCTCTCCAAAAGAGTACATGAACTCACCCAAGGCGCAATCCCTCCATGTGTTGGAGACATTTACCACCATACACACTCTTTTTGGTCAAATTGGCCTAGTTAAACCACTATCCTAAGTATAATTGAAATTAATTGACATAAGTGGAGCATTAATTGACATAATCCAGTCACACCCACGCCTACCTTTAGTCAAGGAGGCTAACTTAGCCTTCTCCTACATTCGGGGAGGCTAACTGGAGCACTCCGGGGGTGATCTGAGTGATATTAATGCACCTAATTGCTAACTAGTGGTTACAATCAGTTAAAAAGGTCAGTTAAGGTGCCTCCTCTCATTAAATATATTATTTAATGATTATTTATTGAACTGGAGTCAACAGGGGCGCCTCCACCAACTTCTGATGTGCAGTTCAACTTTAGTTAACCTCATCCGGGTTCATTGGAGTCAGTGTAGCGCTACCTCTTGATGGTTGGTGAGCTGTGACATGTGTCTGATCTCTTTCAGTTGAGACTTAGTCATTTATTTCACTCTGAATTCAGTTAGGGTTAGTTGAGTCAATTAGGGTTTTTATCAGTGGTAAATTGAGTGTGGACCATGGCTTACAGTCAGTTAAGCTAGACTCACTCATTCAATTCGAATGAACTCCTAAGGAATTTGAATTGTCTCTTCATTCATGCCTGTAGCATGACATTGTAATTTTAATCATTTATTCTTTATGTGAATACAGAGTGGCTACTATTCCTATAGATCGATTACACCATTTCATGAGTTATTTGTTGATTAATCTTTGATGAGATTGATTCTTTGTTCCTAGATCAATATACAAGATTAATATGGTATCAGAGCTTACGGTGGGACAAAGCTCTATCTCTCAAAAATAATCTTTTTGATAGATTTCTGCATGAAATTTGAGTAATAGCTCAAAAATCCAGCACTGCACCAGAAGCCAAGGCTTACCACTTAATACTGCAAGTAAAGAACTTGTTGATCAAGCTTGCTTGATTGACTATGCTAGATGTGATGAAAGCCTAAAATGTGTAGGCTGTCTGGCCTTACATTTTCCTTTCTGTTTTGATTTTTCAGGTTTCTACAGGTGAAGCATTCACTCCAGCACATCTAGATGGCCTCCTTAGTAGATCTCTTGACTCCATACAATTTCCACTCATGGAAAGGTGATATGGAGATTCAGCTACGCTCCAGAGGACTTTTTAGAGCCACCATGGACACTGAAGATGAGCCTGGATCCGCCACCGAAAAATCAAGATTCTTGAACAAGAAGGATGAAGTCTTCGGTTTCTTGTGCCTCTCTATTTCCCGATACCTTCTCTTCCATATTACGGGATTGAAGACTCCGAAAGAAATATGGGACAAATTGAAGACTCTATACAGAAAGCATGATGACTTGAGGGTTTACCAGCTCGAAAATGAACTCATGTCTCTCCAACCCTCCAACTTCAAGACTCTGAATGATTTCTTCACAAAGTTCAATCATACTGTTTTACTCTTGAAGCAATGCAAAGTGGAGAAGGAGGATGATCAGCTCATCCTCACCATACTCTTCAAACTTGGGGCTTATTATTCAGTTTTTTTTTCTACATTCTATGCGTGGAAGCTCACAACCCCTGGATGGAAGATTCCTACACTCAATGCCTTCATTGAGTCCCTAACATGTGAACATGACAAGCTTGTCCATATGGGGATCATCAGATCTTCCCATGATCAAGCCCTTCATGTCTTAGGGCCCAAAGATCTGAATGGTAAAGGAAATCAGCAGAAGAACCCAAAAACTAAATTTGATGCTCCTAAACCTAGAGTTGAAAATCAGCAACATGATGAGTCTTCCGGCTTAAGGAAGAATAAAGGAAAATGGCACCATGGAAAGGAAAATGTCAAGTGTTCTTATTGCGGGAAGGGCTTCCACCCTGAACATGCCTACATGAAGAAGAAGCTTGCTGAAGCTACCTCTCTCCTTGAGAGAAATCACATCAATCTTCCGAAAATATTTTGGAGGAGAGATCAGCAAGATTGGGAACCACAGCATGAAAAAGGTCATGCCGTCATGGAAAGCACTTTGAAGTCCAAAGAAATCTTGATTGATTCTGGAGCTTCAAACCACATGATGGCTGAAAAGGACTCCTTTTCATCCTTGGAGACCGGCAAATCGATCCCCATCCACATGGGAGATGACTCCACCATCATTTCAGAAGGACAAGGTACTGTAGATCTTGAAAATGGTTTTTTCTCTAATGTTTTGTATGTACTGTCTCTGACATCAAATCTCCTTAGTGTCTATCAGATGACACATACATGAGTGCCTAAGAGAGTCTCTTTCAGCCCAAATGATGTTGAGATAAAAGAAATTGCATACGGGAAACTCATTGCTAAAGGCCTTGCAAACCATCATGCAAAAGCCTATGAGTTCTCTCACTTTCTTGCGGATGCAAAGTCCACCGCTCTACTAACTCATGGAAATGAGGTTAGTAGGCTGTGGCATGAGAGGTTTGACCATATTAATTTCAAATATTTGCAGCAATTACAGAAAAAATCCATGGTTGAAGGCCTCCAGGTCATCAAGGAAACCACGGGAATTTGCAAAGGTTGTGTGATTGAAAAACACCCTGAGCACAAGTTCGATAGGGGGAAGGAAAACCGAGCTACATGCATATTGGGACTGATACATTCTGATATCAGTGGTTTGATTCCTATCACTTCCATGAATGGATCAAGGTATCTCCTTACTTTTATTGATTATTTTTCAAGGTATACATGGGTTTTCTTTCTCAAAAAGAAATCAGAAGTATGTGAAAAAATTTCTGAATTGAAGGCCTTGATCGAAAATGCCTCTGGGATTAAGATCAAGATATTGAGATCTGATAATGGAGGGGAGTATGTCAGTAATGAGTTGTTTTACATATGCTCCCAAAGTGGTATTCAGGTCCAACATTCAATTCCCTACACTCCACAGCAGAACGGGATAGTGGAAAGGAAGAATCGGTCTCTCAAGGAGATGACCACCTGTATGTTGGAATCCAAGAAGCTTGCTGCAAATTTGTGGGCTAAGGCCATGCATGATGAAGGATACATTTAGAACAGGGTTCCACACTCCTCTGTGAAAGGGAATACCCCTTTCAAAGCATACTTCGGACACAAGCCGGATGTGTCGAACCTGTGGGTGTTTGGGTCCACTGCATGGGCCTAGATTCCGCTTGATAAAAGAAGGGCTTTGCAACCGCAAAGCATAGAATGTCTCTTTATTGGGTATCCTGATGAATCTAAAGGATTCAAGCTGCTGGATATCAAGACCAAACAGATCATCATTGAGAGAAGTGTCAAGTTCAATGAGCCTCTTCGGGAGGTGGAACTAATGAAGGGGAAAACTTTTGAATTTCCTTCCTATTCTACTGAATATTTGGATGATGAAATTGGGGGTGATGACCCTGATTTGGATCCTCTGATTTCTTATATCAGTGTGCAGCAATCATCAAATTCTGAATCAGAACCTGAAGTGCAAAATCATCTTCCTACATGGGCTCGACAGACACTCTCCTCCGCAAGAGACAACATTGGAAATACGCATGATCCAAGGAGAACCCAGTCTGATTTCCAAAGAGAAGGTATTGCGCTCTCTTGTATTGATAATTTGCTGTATGAAACTTGCTATTTGATGATTAGTTCAGATCCAAAATCCTACTATCATGCTCGGAAGGATTGGAGATGGCAAGTTGCCATGGATGAAGAGATGAATTCTCTTCAGAAAAACACTACTTGGGAGCTAGTTTCTCTTCCTCCGGGAAGGACATTGGTTCAACGAAAGTGGGTGTTTTGGAACAAGTTTGCTGCTGATGGAAGCACCTAAAAATATAAGGTAAGGCTGGTAGCAAAATGTTTCTCTCATGTCCAAGGAATGGACTACCGTGAGACCTTTGCACCGGTTGCAAAAATGGACTCCATCTACCTTGTTTTGGCAATTTCAGCATCCAAGCACTGGGAAGTGCATCACATGGATGTTAAGTTAGCCTTTCTGCATGGAGATCTTCATGAGGAGATATACATGAATCAGCCTAAGGGCTACATCACTGATTCATATTTGGTTTGCAAGCTAAAGAAGTCACTATACGGGTTAAAACATGCTTCAAGAGAGTGGTATTCCAAGATGGATGCCTTCCTTCTCTTGCAAAACTTTCAGAGGTGTAGATCAGATCCAAATTTGTATTTATAGAAGTATGATGGTCATATAATTATCATTGTTTTATATGTTGATGACTTACTAATCATAGGTAGCACAGTTGCCTCCATTTCAGCCATCAAACCTGCTCTCCACAATGCCTTTGAAATGAGTGATTTGGGGCTTCTCAAACAGTTTTTGGGGCTCGAAATTGAGAAAAAATATAATGGGATTATGGTCACTCATTCAAAATAAATTTCAGACCTGTTAGTCAAGTTTAACATGACTGATTGTAGGCCTGCACCATTCCCTTTCCTTTCAGGGATCAACCTTGAAGAAGGAAAAAGAACACCTCCCATGGACTGCACTATCTATCGACAACTGATGGGTAGCTTGTTGTACTAGACACATTCTCGGATTGATATTTGTTATGTCATGAATGCAGTATCAAGATACATGCATCAGCCTCATGATATTCACTGGAAGGCAGCCAAGAGGATCCTCCAGTATATTCAGGGAACCAGGACCTATGACATTCACTATGATGCAGACTCCGAGCTAGAGCTAGTTGGATACACAGATTCCGATTGGGCATGTAAATATATTGATTGGAAGTCTACTTCCGGATATGTATTCATGTTTGGTGGTGGCCCCATTTTCTGGTCAAGCAAAAAGCAGGTTTCCATAGCACTATCTTCAGCAGAGGCCAAGTATCGAGGAGCGGTGAATGCTTGCATCCAAGTAGTTTGGTTGCAAGGAATTTTTTTAGAGTTTGATCTTGGTAGTAATTTGTCCACTATCCTCTTTTGTGACAATCAAAGTGCTATTAATATTTCCACAGATCCAGTTACTAGGAAGAGGACCAAGCATGTAGAGATCCACATGCACTATATCAGGGAGCTAGTGCATGACAGGACCATCATTCTGCAATATTGCTCGACTGATGAGCAGATTGCAGACATCTTCACCCAAAGATTTTTAGAAAAGAAGTTCACTTACCTCCGTTCACTGTTGGGGGTGAGTTCATCAGGGTGATTCAAACTACTTTTAGTGTTCATCTTGAGGGGGGGATTTTCCCACTGGGTTTTCTCTCTTTTCCTCACTTAGTTTGTTTTGAGCATTGTTTCAGTTTCAGCATTGTACAGGGTGACCTATGGCCTTAGTTGTCGGGGCCCTATCATTTTTATGCATTTTGTTTTCTAACTCCTCTTGAGTATAGCTTAAGGGGGGTTGTTGGAGACATTTACCACCATACACACTCTTTTTGGTCAAATTGGCCTAGTTAAACCACTATCCTAAGTATAATTGACATTAATTAAGTGGAGCATTAATTGACATCATCCATTCACACCCACGCCTGCCTTCAGTCTAGGAGGCTAACTTAGCCTTCTCCTACATTCGGGGAGGCTAATTGGAGCACTCTGGGGATGATCTGAGTGATATTAATGCACCTAATTGCTAAATGGTGGTTACAATTAGTTAAACAGGTCATTCAAGGTGCCTCCTCTCATTAAATATATTATTTAATGATTATTTATTGAACTGGAGTCAACAGGGGCACCTCCACCAACTTCTGATGTGCAGTTCAACTTCAGTTAACCTCATTGGGGTTCGTTGGAGTTAGTGTAGCACTACCTCTTGATGGTTGGTGAGCTGTGACATGTGTCTGATCTCTTTCAGTTGAGACTCAGTCATTTATTGCACTCCGAATTCAGTTAGGGTTAGTTGGGTCAATTAGGGTTTTAATCAGTGGTTAACTGAGTGTGGACCATGGCTTACATTTAGTTAAGCTAGACTCACTCATTTAATTTGAATGACATCCTAAGGAATTCGAATTGTCTCTTCATTCATGCCTGTAGCATGACATTGTAATTGTAATCATTCATTCTTTATGTGAATACAGAGCGGCTACTATTCTGGTAGACTGATTACACCATTTAATGAGTTATTTGTTGATTAATCTTTCATGAGATTGATTCTTTGTTCCTAGATCAATATACAATATTAATACCATGAGGATGGGTATGCAAAGAAAACTGGAAATGGTTGAGAGAAAGTACTGCAATAGAAGAATCCACATACTTCCCTGTATATTACACCTGCAAATAAGACTCCATTAAAGCTCCATGAAATACCTGAGTGGCCTCTCCAAATACCAACTTGGATGGGAATCTTTCACCCTCGAAATTGGCTAAGGCAAGAAAACTAGCCATCCACTAGCTCTCACAATTCACAAATGACAATTTCTAAAATTATAAAATCCATTCTCTTGGTTTATTCCTGTATTTTATAAACATCCTTAGCCTTTTAAGGTTCCCAATCCATCCACAAACTCAAGCCAATTCTAATTTGGGTGTGTGCTCATGATTTGCCATGTGTCCTCCATTTCATAGCCTTCCACCTTCCCCAAATTCGAGTAGGATCCCATTGAGCTTCCCCAACTCACATGAGGGCTCTCTTGAATGCTCTATTTTGACCTAACATGTCATATATGTCATATTCCAGCCTTCAGATATGATTTATGTCATAGGTGTCATAGCATCTTCATCATTTTTGTCATAGAGCTAGGGAATCTAGTCCAAGTGTCCACTAGCTCCAAAATGACTCTTCCTCTCCCATGTAAGTTAAATTTCTTCCCAATTTCGACCTATTACACATATGTCCAAGTGTATTATCCTTCTAACTCATCCAAGAACCTTTAGGCTTCCCATGGATTCGAAATTGCAAGAGGAGGATGCCATGTGGCACAAAATTCCTAGCTTGTGTGGGCCCCATAGTCTCCATGTGTGTCCATGCTCCATTGCCACTTCAATTTTCTCTTGTATTTATTTAAAAAGCTCCATTATTAAATATTTATTCCATTCTAATGTCTGAACATCATTTATTAGCTCCCTTATTAAAATTCCAAATGCATCCATCCAACCTAGGGAACTAGTATGATTGATGGAATTGTCCTATTATGCAATTATTAAAAATGGGGACATTACAGTTTTCCCTTTGACATTTGGCTTTTCCCCAATGTCTCAAAGGTTGGAATATCCCCCCCCCCCCTTATCCTTAGGAAAGCATGCCCCCATCTCTTTAATGTCGCATTAGCATATCTGGTTGTGGGTATTTTAATTAAATTGCATATTTGCATGATGTCCAAAATTATAATGTTCATGGCTAGCATGAAATACCATAGGCAACAATTTTTAATTGCTAAAACATAAAACGCTAAATCGACGATGGGGATTTTTCCTTTAGCTCCACACCACCATTAAATACAATATTTACATCATATACATTTTTAATGAAAACGGGGTCAAAACTGGGGTGTTACATGCACTTCAGAAAGCGGAAATCGAAATATCAAATCTCCTATTCTCAAACTTCAACACTCTCTGCTTCCGCACTTCCACCCTCTCACTTCCACCTTCGTACTTCGGAATGCAGAAGTTGGAAGATCAATTCTCCAATTTTCATACTTCAACACTTTTTGCACCCACACTTTCGCTTCTACACTTCCACCCCCGTACTTTCGCCTCCGCACTTTGTAATGCAGAGATTGGATGAACTATTCTCCAATTCTTAGTCTTTGGCACTTTCCACACCTGCACTTCCACTTCCATACTTTTGGCCCCACACTTCTGCGACTGCATTTCAGAAAGTGGAAGTCGAAAGATCAATTCTCAAATTATTAGACTTCAACACTTTCCGCACCCGCACGTTTGCTTCCGCGGCCGTGCTTCCTCCTCTGCACTTAGAAATGCAAAAATCAGAAGATCTATTCTCCGATTCTCAGTCCTCGGCACTTTACACACCCGCAATTCTGCTTCCATACTTCTGCCCCCACACTTATTCCTACGCACTCTGGAATACAGAAGTTGGAAGATCAATTCTCTAATTCTCAGACTTCAGCACTTTCCGCACCCGCACTTTTGCCCCTGCACTTCCGCCTCTTCACTTCAGAATGCAGAAATCAGAAGATCTATTCTCCAATTCTCAATCTTCGGCTCTTTCTGTGCCTGCACTCTCGCTTCCGCACTTCCACCCCCACACTTCCACCTCTGCACTTCAGAAAGTGGAAATCGAAAGATCAAATTTCCTATTCTCAGACTTTGACAATTTCCACACCCGCACTTCCGCTTCCGCACTTCCACCCCCATACTTCTGCCTCCACACTTCAGAATGCAGAAGTTGAAAGATCAATTATCCAATTTTTAGACTTTGGCACTTTCCGCACCCACACTTTTGCTTCTGCACTTTCTCCCTCGCACTTCCATCTCCACACTTCGGAATGTGGAAATCGAAAGATCTATCCTCCAATTCTTAGTCTTCGTCACTTTATGCACCTGCACTTCCACTTCCTCACCTCTGCCCCCACACTACGGAATGCAGAAGTCAGAAGATCAATTCTTCAATTTTCAGACTTTGGCACTTTTCGCACCCGCACTTCCGCTTCCTCACTTCCTCCCCCGCACTTTCACCTCCGCACTTCGAACTGCAGAAATCAAAAGATCTATTCTCCAATTCTTAGTCTTCGACACTTTCCGCACCCACACTTCCGCTTCCACACTTATGCCCCCGCACTTCTGCCTCCGCATTTCGGAATACGGACGTCGAAAGATCAATTCTCCAATTCTCATATTTCGTCACTTTCTGCACCCGCACTTTCGCTTCTGCACTTTCGTCCCTACACTTCCATCTCCGCACTTCAGAATGCGGAAACTGAAATATCTATTCTCCAATTCTCAGTCTTTAACTCTTTCTACACCCACACTCTCGCTTCTGCACTTCCACCCCTGCACTTCCGGCCCTGTACTTCCACCTCTGCACTTCGGAAAGAGGAAATCAAAAGATCAAATCTCCTATTCTCAGACTTCAACACTTTTCGCACCAGCACTTCTGCTTCCACACTTCCTCCTTCGCACTTCGAAATGCGGAAGTCGAAAGATCCACACACACACACACACACACACATATATATATATATTGGTACTTATCATATATAATTATATTTTTAATAATTGATTATCCATTAATTTTAAAGAGTTTGATATGTGAAAAAAACAGGTAATATATAAAATAAACATAAACATAATATGTTGATATCACACACTACATCTTTTCTCTTCATGTGGGATATGAATACCATCATGAAGTATTGTGCTACAAGGATTGGTATCTTAAGCAATCAATCATGGTTAAGGGAATAAACTAAGGCCCTTGTTTCAAACTAATGAACTCTTTAATGATCAATGTAGATTTAAATAATGCCATGAACCACATAACATGTCTTCTATAGGACATTATTTTCTTTCAAATAAGATGTGTCTATTATTATATTCTTGTGTGCATGGCAGTTCGTGTTCATCAAATTTGATGTTTCATAACTCTCGGGAGCACGATCAAGCTTCATAGCTTGATCAAGATTTTGCATTAACCGTGGTTAAACCTTTGATTGAGGTATTTGAAAATCCGTCCAAAACCTCGATCGAGGGTTTTAAATACCTCGATTGAGCTATTGGATCGATCAAGGGCTTAAACTATAGTCCTTTAACCATGTTTTTTGTAGTTTTAATTTTTATTCCCTCTTCAGTAGGCCTAAACTCTATCTTAGGATGCACCTTAGGTGACGAAATTTATACCATTAAATTTGTCAATGAATCTTCTTTTCATTGGCATATAATTTACGTGTTTTGGAGTTTGCATGATTTTTTTCTTTTTCTTTTCAAACTTACTCTTGAAAACCATGTTCACATATTCAAAGTAGTGCAAAGAAAAATAAATAACATAAAAAGTGCACAACCAGAAAATTTCAAAAAATACATACACCTGAGAGAAACAAGTCCTCTTCAAAAATTTATTTTTAGTTTTAGAAAAAGTTCACGTGCACACAGGTGTGTACAAAATGCGATTAAAATTGTCACTAGTTACGTTTGAAAATGACTAAAAATGCATTTTTTACAATAAAATTACAAAAACATATGTACGCTCAAGTGTATTATGTGTAGATCGCATCTGTGTGTGTGTGTGTGTGTGTGTGTGTGTGTGTGTGTGTGTGTGTGTGTGTGTGTGTGTGTATATATATATATATATATATCACGAAATTGTTCTACTTGCACACAAATCACTTGTTAACTTTTCCTAAAATTTAAAGGAAAAGTTTATTATTAAATAGAATTTTGACATATTAAATGATATTATTAAGTTCCCAAAAAATATTTATTGAAATTGAACATAATTTCGTACAATTTATTTTTTATTGTATCTCGAAATTCACGTGGCAAATATGAATTTTGAGAAATTCAATTTAATAAATCAAAAAAAAAAAAAATTCAAAGTCATTTTTAACTAAAAGTACTACCCATCTTTATGAATTCTCCTGATCATTTCTTTGTAAGTTAGATGTGCTAAAATTATTACCTTAAAACAGGTATTAAATTTATTTTAAATAAATATTCATCATGAAATAGTATATGGGGTTTAGTGAGAGCCACTTATATGAAGGTTTAGGTTTCTATTTTGCCTTTATAAAACAATGATAACATAGATATTTTGAAATTATTTTTTATTATTAAATTTTTTTATTTTATTTTTGGTGTTATTTGAACATTAAAAAAAACACATTATTTATTCATTTGTATAATCAAATAAACAAAATATATATAGTCCTGGATTTATAGATAAATCCATATTTAAGCTCCAATTTAAATATTATAACATAGTTGTGATTTAATGAATTATAAATAATTAAATCAATTACATGTTAAGCATTTACCATGATAAACCCAAATTTAAGTAGTATAACATAATTGTGATTTAATGAATTATAAATAATTGACTAGATTGCATGTAAGCATTTACTATATAACTATAGGACCTGGATTTTTATTACACGGGAAAGTCTCTTAAGAAATAATTAAACTTCATTGATTGCTTTATAAATGTTTCTTTTTCAAATGTTTTACCAAATATAGCCTATGTCATATGTACATTTATAGTTATCCTTTAACTTTGGCTCAGTCATATATAAATTTATTGTTATACTTTAATCTTCTAACTATATGCAAATTATGAACATCCTTTAAAATGCATTGAGTAACGTACCAAGATACCTCTCTTTAAATTCTCTTTAAATCAAAATTCAACCGTAGCGATGCGTAAATATTCACTATATTTCTTGAAGGCGCTACATTGCAAATGCAATGAAGTATTATCCAATAAAATTAGAAACACAAGTTAAGTATTGTCATTTGATAAATAAAACTTTACAGATAAAATGGAATTAAAATAAAAGAATAAAGTATTATTCAATAAAGTATTTTTTTATTATTTAATTATTTTTGAAATAAATAATATAATTATAAATATAAAATAAAATATTGTTTATTAATAATATTATTTATTAATATTTTTTATTAAAATATGTTTCTATTATTTATTTTTACAATCAATAAATATTAAAAATATAAATTAAGTAGTATCATTTTTTATTATTTATTTTTTAATAAATAATAATATTTTTGTTTTTATTTTTTTTCACTCGTTTTTAAATCTTCTTCAAAAACGATTAAGCCAAGAATATGGAATAAGGAATATTCAACTATTATGAACAAAATAAGTCATATATATATGTTTATAACTCTTATATATATAAAATAGGCCATTCTTAAGTAAGTTTGAAAAACAAAAACTATTGTTTATATAAAATAAAAAGCTACATTAAACAAAAAGCTACATTAAACAAAATAAATAATAACATAATTAATAACAACAAAAACCAGAAGTACAAAATGATTCAAACTCAGAAAAGAAGAAACACCGTTTAAATTAAAAATACAAGTTTAGTGCCATTTTTTATTTTATTTTTTAATAAAAAAAATATTAAAAACACAAGTTAAATAGTGTTATTTGATAAAGAAAACTTCAAACCATAAAATGAAATGAATATAAGAATGTTAGAAATCAAAGTTAAGTAATGTGATTTGGTAGAGAAAGCTTCAAGATTTAAAATAAAATGAATGTAGATTTTGTAAGATTCATATTATAAAGTAATATTAAAAATTATAATGTAATTTGTTAATGAAATACTTAAAAATATTATTTAATAATTTAAATATAACTAGCACAATCATTTAACTATAATTGGTAAATATTGATAGGTCACAAGTTAAGTGTTATTAATAAGTTAATTGTCATCAACGAGTTATGTGTTCATGATGATGATGATGATTAACATCCACTGAGAACAACTTTGGTCTATTAGACCTTAAGAAGGATAATACTTGGTTTACTTTAAAATCTTATTCCTGTGCTCAAAAAGCTTGCCAAGAAGCTTTCCAATCTCATTATAGTTTTGGCAAGTTAGGAGGTTATAAAGGTTTGTATTGTAGCAAATACTACGGAACTCAGATCTAATGTGGCTGTAAGCAAGGGACTCTAAGAGAAAGTGATTTTCATCCTCAATTGTCATCAACGAGTTATGTGTTCATGATGATGATGATGATTAACATCCACTGAGAACAACTTTGGTCTATTAGACCTTAAGAAGGATAATACTTGGTTTACTTTAAAATCTTATTCCTGTGCTCAAAAAGCTTGCCAAGAAGCTTTCCAATCTCATTATAGTTTTTGCAAGTTAGGAGGTTATAAAGGTTTGTATTGTAGCAAATACTACGGAACTCAGATCTAATGTGGCTGTAAGCAAGGGACTCTAAGAGAAAGTGATTTTCATCCTCAGCGCTCACAGACTCACATAGATGAAAAACCCTTTCTGCCCATGGAGTTCTAGGAATAGACCAATGCCCTATTTCACTATGGATTTCATGAGAGTTTGTTCTAATCTTGACTATATTAATTTTCTTCCATGAGCTATTTACTACCAAGGGATACTTCTGATCTTCCAAATTGGGATTAATCATGACCTTATTGTATCTTAATTTTCTCTTAACCGCTAAATTTTCCTCACACCACAATTTCTCTTTAAACATAGAAGTAATAATCTTTTTGGCATTATCAATGTTTTGCAAAATGTTGTTTTCATCAATGTCCCAAGATTTTCTAAAATCCACAAAGTAACAAAATATAGGTCAAACTTATTATTACAACTTTCCTCTGCAATGATCTTAAGTGTAACGAGGTGGGTTGTGGTTGAATGATCCCTTCTAAAACATGCTTGGCCTTTAGCCCGCTTACATTCCATGTCTAGTCATTCATTGATATTCTTTTATGAGATAATACCATATAACTTAGCCAAGAGAGGGCTAATCATAATAGTTCGATAATTAGAGGGGCCATTTTAATCACCACTTTTGAAAATAGGAATAATGAGGCTTTGAGTATAAGGTGTAGGAAATCCTTTCTTGAACGCTAGATTAAAGATTTTGTGGATGTCCAGGATGAGGAAAGACCCTCCAATTTTTAAGATTTCTGCTTGGCAGCCTTCAATGTCTTTGGCTTTTCCACTAGCTAAGCGCTTAACCCCAAAATCTATGTCTTCTAACAAGAAAACTTCTTTCATTGTAAGAAGGGTTTGAATATTATCTCTGATATCCGGGGACTCATAAATCTTTTTAAGATAGGAATTCCATAATTTATCTGTAGTTGTAATCACTCGTTGACATGCATAAATTACGGATTATTCGTGCATTAACTATAATTTTTTTATAGTTTTTTTTAAATATTTATTTCGAATTTAGAGAGTGCCATAGAATCAATATGGATAAAAAAAAGCATAAGCACTAGTCCACTCAAAATTCTAAAATAAAAACACCAATCAATATAAATATGAAAAACACAAATTAAGCAATATTTTTATTTTTTATTCTTTAATAAAATAAATGAATAAATGTTAATTTTTTTTATAAATATTTTTAAAATTATTAACTTAACTTTTTTTTTAATCGAAATAGGTTGAGAAATCTTGTGAGATTTTAGATAAAAAATACAATAAAAAATGTGAAGACTGTTTGTTTCCTTGTTAATTAAATTAATATAATAAAAAACAAATGACTCACCTAAGATATAATTTTTTTAAAGAAACTCATAGTTTTGATTTTAATTATTAAAATGTAAATTGTTATATCTAGTCACGAGTCATATAAAGTCATATATAAGATATAATTTTTTTAAGCGGAAAATGATAGTTTTAATTGTAATTACTAAAATGTAGGTTTATTTTTATCAATGTTTATTATTCTGTAAGATTAAAGGAGTTGGACTAAATATTATAGAATGCTATTTTTATTTTTGAATATGGTGTAAATGAAAGAGAAAATACTATTTTGGCTTTCATTTTATTGGATAAAATTATGTTTTATATTATTAAGGGTTAGTAAAATAAAAATATATAACCTTTATACTTAACTTTGTTAATATCACAAATTTGTTTATTCCACTATTTTTTTTAGAAGTTATAAATATTTATTTTGATTTGACAATAGTTATTTTGCTTATGAATGTTTCTACATTGTTCAGTCATTGTGTGTAAGCTTCTGGATTTGCAGTGTGTAGAAATTTAGAAGAGGCCGATGCATTTTGGGTGGATTCGACTCTCCATCCATCAGCGGGATCATTCGAAGCTTCGAATGATCATTGTGCCATAGCTTCGAATGATCTTGATAATGGGTGGAGAGTCCACCCGAAACACGTCGGTCACTTCTAAATTTCTACAAAGTGCAAATCTATAAGCTTGCACACAATAGTCATTTTATCTTTTTAATTTTTAAATCAATAAAATTTAAATTTATGATTTGTTTTGTAATATTTCAAATTAATTTTGTTAATAATTTCATCATCATTTAAAATCTTATCTTTGATTAAAACTTATGTGGATGGTGTCTAAGTTTAATTTTATTCACTTTTAATTTTAATAACTTATATGATTAAATTTAATATTATTTATTTAAATTGAGAATTAGTTATTATTATTAATTATTTATTTATTCATCGGGGATCAAGCCCATATACATATTTACATTGAAAGTTGTAGATATATAACCTTTGTTGACATTAATGACTATAGATCTAAGAATGACACATTCTTCTTTTAATGAAAAAAATGTTTCTCCAACTTAATAAAATTATCCATTGTGCTTGCATTCTCATAAACATGTTGGTGTTCCAATTCATGAACTTTAGTAGTGATAGAAAAATAGGAAGCCATATTCCTATTTCTGAAATTCTCTTTTTGTTAGAGAATTATGTGTACCCCCTATATGTCTTTTTGATAGATGAGGTTATGTCCATGACAATCCATAATTACAACAAGCATGAGCATATGGACCAAAGCCCATCAAACACCAAAAATATAATATACCAATCAAAACGTTACTAAATTACCGCTATAGTTAAGGATAAACTCATCGGAGGAGAGGTCGGTTCTATTCTTACTAAAGAAAGCAAGGGGATAGAATCCCTAGGTCAAGAAAGTTTGAATCACACTCCTAAAATACAAATTACAAAATCCAAAACAAGCACATACCACAAAGCTAGCATGTACCAAAGAATAAGATTAAACTCCAACCAATAATAAACATATACCATAGAACCAAGAAGGTAGGAACCAATGGGCCCAAATTCCATTCAGAGTGCCAAAGAAAAAAAAATGAACCTAGATTCCACAACAATTCCAACCATAAGGAAAGTCGAGATAAGAGCATTCCCTAGCAAGAAAAATGCCCATAATTATGGTCCACCAACCCTTAAGGGTACACACCAAAATTCCTAAACCCAAACCCAAATATGAATTGCAAACAAACTATAATGACAAGCTAGAAGGACTATTTATAATATACTTGATTACATTGTAAAGGCCATGAATTACAATGCAAATAACCTTGATCCTTCAAACTATCTTATTTACCATTCCTTGAGATGAAGCCCAAAATACCACTTGATCAAAGAAAGATTTTTCCATAACTTCAAATATTAGAAGTAGCAATAACTCATACATTACGAAGGAAGGGCTTGCTTGAATTCCTCACCCTTCCTCCCTTTGATGCCATTACTCTTAACTATATAACTCGTCAGCATGATTCAAGGTGTCATGCAATGAAATTAGTTATATATAACCTAAGGGATGGAATAAAAATATGCTACACAATTTTCCTTTAACATACCTTCATATAAACATGAAGCACCATTAACAGTCATATCAACTTCCTTACCGAGGCTCCTCAAGATATCAAGGAACTGATTTTCATCAAACCTATGGATTTATTTCTTGGATTTTGTGATGATTTTGGTGAGCTTATTATTGTTTGTATTTTGATGTTGTTCATAAACAAGATAGTTGTAGAGGAGTAACCAAAGGAAATCATAGATCTCACACTTAACGAGTTTGCAACCTTAATTTCTTGTAGGGAGGCATAAGCCTCTGCTTAGTTATTTGTTGAAGTGACTTGTCACTATTCATAACTCTCAATTCTTCAGTTCCTGTGAAATCATAAATGGTCCCCACACTTGCTACCCTTAAAGGCGTTTAATTTTCATTATAATAGCAATAATAATTAAATTTATTAAGTCTATATCTTCCTTGTTCTTAACCAAAAAAGAATAGAATCCACTCTCATGTAAGTAATGGAACAAGCTACCTTTGAGCAAAAATTTCCAATATTTTGAAATCCAAATATCCATGGATTTGGGGGAGGCCCATGGACCCATAAAATGCCAATAAACCTACATTCAACCATATCCAATGCTACCTTATCGTAGTCCAACCACTAGATATAGATGTAGATTTTTGCTACTGTATTTATTTCTATTAATAATCCTTTTCCAAAATTCATTAATGTAGATTATGTAGAGAATGAATGAAGATATAAATATAAATGGAATCATGCAGACTTATTACAAAGAGAAAGTAATACAATGAAACCCAAATTCTATTAATGAATGAAATAGAAAATAATACAATATGAAAAGAAATACGCCTTGACTAGAATGGTGGTACCTTATATCTGAAGAGAGATGTGTTAGTTATGCTCATTCACAAGAAGACCATAATAAGAGGATGAAGTTTCATTTTAACATAAAGTGTAAAACCCTAATAGGGAAAATCCCTAAATATCCAAAATGCTAACCCTTGGAGTTGGCGTGGAAAAATGAATGTTATCCTTGATCAGGAGCCTAGTTGATACATCAACTTATTAGGGAGACAACTTTGCATACAAACTCTATTTGGGGAATTTATTGCATAATTATAAAGATGATTCCATGATCTGATCTATGTGTTTGGTAGGCCTCGCACTTATCTCAACTACAAAAAATGCATGGTAAATGCTAGAAATCCATGTCAAAATTTAAAGAGATACAAAACCAAAGTAAACTTGATAAGATGTAGAAGAATTCCTATTCAATGGAATAGGTAGGTGGCCATTGTTATCCAACTAGATCAGTCCCCCCCCTCCCTTAGGAATAAATGGCATGCAATGCATCAAAATCCTCCATCAAATGGGGAAAATTTTGTTGAATCTTACTCATGGGGAGCCACTCTCCGTAGTGAAATTATTTTCCTACTTTGACAATCGATAAAGTTGTATGCTCAGTTGGTGGGTTCCCTTTATCTTGATTTTCATATGTAGTTTATTAAGCTTCTTAATGTAGTCAAGGTTGAGTTATTTAGGAGTTAGGTGCTTGACGTGGTGCTTGACCACCTCTGAGGTGTCCAATATAGGTGGAAAATATAGTCAAAGCAACTCTACATTAAATATAGGATGCAAGACAAGGGGACTTTGAATATTCACTTCAAAATCATTCTCACCCACAACATTAATGATGGTGTGAGGACCATATTAAAGTGGTATGAGATTTCGATGGGGACCTATGAGGCATTGTTTCTACAAGTGAAACCATACCTTATCATTGACCTAAAACTTATGTGGAACTTAATGTTTATGATGTCACAACTTATATTTGGCATTGATTTTTTTGCACATTATCGTGAACATGTTGTAGGATGTGTCCTTTTAACAAATTTGGCTACTCTATCTACCTTAATCTAAGGATGGGAGATTTCATATTGTGTAGATGTACGGGTAGAGATATGTCAATTGGAGCCACGCAATGGAACCATGTAGCTATTTTGAACATAAGGAAGGATGTCATCCCATGTATGTGGATTATTAGAGTTGTACATTCTTAGAATATGCACAATCATCTTGTTGACTACATTTGTTTATCCATCAGTTTAGTGGTGGAAGGAATTCAATTTCAACATCTTGGTGTCCATCAATTACCATAGGATAGAATAGAAAGTAGTTAGGAACCTACTATCCCTATTTAAAATAATGGTCCATGGTAGTTATAAAGGAACCCATACATGCTCGAATAATATATTGGAAATGGATTCTACTAGGATACTCTTTTAGTGGTGTGCTAAAATGGCCATCTTAGATAACTACTAAACAACCACAAATATACAGTCATGAACATGCTTCATTGAGGAAATCTTGGCATGCGATCCATGTAGACTGACTCCCAAGGCCTGTTTGAGACAGGTTGAGGAGAACGCGGCCCATGTTTCTTGATGGTAGATTTCCAATGTCATAGGTGGTGCATGATGATATATACATGTTGAAAAATTGTCATGACTTTGGCTAATAGAAGTACTTTTGCAACAATGTCATTGTCTTCTCACATCGAATGTCTTGCCATTAATTGTAATGTTTTTCCCAAATCAACTTCTTGTCCTTCCTTGAAGGAGCACATACATGGCCCTTATAGCATAAAAGTACAATCTGGAGGTGAAATTTTGGAATTTGTTTACATGTTCCCGATGTTTGATAAGTAGCAACGAAGTCAATGTCAATTGTTTACAAGTGGGGCCACCTATAAGTGATATGAGTAGACCCAAAAATAATCCCATGGTATAATTTGGTGATGCATAAGAAGTTACATATCTCTATTAATGTCTACAAGGATGAAAAATCATAAATGACTTGGATCTTGGTTGGATACACATGCACAGTATCCTCATTTTTTATGTATCCTAGATATTGGATTCTCTGCATATTGATTGAGCACATCTCTATATTTTAATATAATTTGTGTTGTCATAAGGTTCTCAAAATTTTTCAAATGTGCTACAAAAGCTCGGCCTATATTTTGTTGAAGATGATGTTATCATCTAGATATATGACAACAAAGGAATTTGTGAATGGAGACAATACACTATCCATCATCCTCATGAATGTTGTTAGGGAATTAGATATCAAGTTGAAAGGCATGACCAACCACTCAAAGATACCTTATTTAGACTTGAATCTTGTCTTACATACACCATATTGATCAAGTGACACTTATCAATAGCCTCACTTGAGATCATCCTTATTGAAAAGTTTGGTTCCCTTGAGTTAATCAAGAATATAATTAATTTCGGGGATTGGATATCGGTTCTTGATTATAATTTTTTAGGTCTCTGTAATCAATACAAAGTAGTTATATCCAATCCTTATTTCAAACCAACACAATTTGGATATTTCAAAGTGAGGATATTGGTCAAATGCGGCTCTTTTGAATTAGCTTTCAAATATGAAATTTGACTTATTCATTATCTAGAAGAGAGCATCTGTATAATGGGACATTCTGGAGAGGAGTACCAAGTGTCAAGTCAATTGTATGCTTTACCTTATAGTGCAGAATCACACCTATAGGTTACATAAATATATCTTTGGCATTCCAATATTTTTTTTCTTACTTATGTTGTGTAGAGAGACCCTACATAGTTGCATAGAGAGACTCTATGTAGAGGACCTAGAAGTCACAATGATTTTCCTTTTTCCTTATGAGTGAATCATGAAGAGGAAAAATATCCAATTTTGAGAGGTTACCTTCCTACACTAGTTCATTGAGATAAAGGAGAAGTTATGATAGTCAAAATTACCTCTGATACCCTATAGAGACGACTTCCCAAAGTAACAATGATACTATGATGCCTTGACTCATAAACAATATGATGCTTCCATATATATGGTTGTCCTAGAACAAAATCATAAAATTCAAACATGGAAACATCACATAGAACCTCATATTTGAGGGTTTTATGTCCTAATGCAATATACATTACCAAATGGCATGGAAGTCTCATCCCTAGAAACTAATGGTGTACGGATGGTAGTGCAATGTCCTTGACATCTTTGACCTCTTGATGATTTCTATTGATGTCATCTTCTTTTGGAAACCAATATAGAGCTAACCATTTCTTTGAATCATATACATATATATAGACTTATAATAAAGGAATACCAAAATTAACATGTACTTTAAAGGGCATCATACCTCCAAAGTTGCTAGTTACTAGAGGTTCCTCTGTTACTATTGGTAGCCATCAAAAGATATGGGGAAAATTTTCCATCATATCATTCCTTCCTTGTGTGAGGGATTCCATAAGAAATAACTTGATAGGATTTCATGCTTTGTCGTATTTCCCTTTTCCTACCAAGTGAGGTTTTTTGGGCTAGAAAGGGTAGTCTTTGCAAAGTTTCGTTAGTGTAAGGCCTAAGTCCCTGTACCTTGACCAAGTTGACGATAGGAATGAAAAACAATAAAGATTATTTTTTTCTCATACCATTTCTCTAATTTACGTGGATAACGAAATGGAGATGATATAAATATAGGTGGAATCGTGCAAATATATCTATCAAAGAGCATAGTAATATAGTGAACCCAAGATCTATTAATGAATAAAATAGAAAACACTATAATATGCAAAGCAATGCAAATCAATGAATATGGTGGTAGCTTATGTATGAAGAGATATGTGCTAGTTATGTTCATTCACAAGAATACCATTACAATAGCTTGAAACTTCCTTCTAACATAAATTAATATAAATCGCTAAACATGAACCAATATGTAATGAAAGCAAGTTTTAAGTGAGGAAACGATGTATAACTATGAGTATAAAGTCACATCAATCATCTTCATCAAAGGATTTATTATCCCTTGATATGATCATGGTTGTTAAAGGAACTATGCCAAGGAACCATAGAATTAAACTTTGATTTAGGTGTCACATATTATTCTATTTAAGGAACAAGTTGTTAGGATTTCTTTAATTCTGTCAAATACAAAGGATAGTTATACAAGATTATTATAAGATTTTTGTGGGAAAAATATCCACAAATATTATTCCCACTTTGGGAGAGAAATAGTACTTGAGGTTGGAACAAGGACCTAGTATTGGACCTAGTATTGTAGATTGAGTGTTATTATTCATACACCAAATAGAAAAGAAAAATATATATAAGAAATAAAAAGAAACTACAAATAGATAAAATGGACAGGTGCTAAGCAAAAAAAAATAACAAGAGTAAGCCCAACCAAATGTTGATTTTCCAATAGTCCATATAAATACAATGGTGTCACCTAGGAGGCGAGAGCTTTAAGGGAGGCCAATAATTTCCCTTAGGGAGGTCCTTTTTTTTCACATAATTGCAAGATAACTAACATAGAACAATGGAGAAATTGTTGCTTCTTAGAGGAACAAATCAAGGGAGCTTTTGCATGCCAACTTGAGGTATGAAGTGGATTGAAAGGTGATCTTTCAATGCAATTCTTGTAGCATAAATTTGATCTTAATTTTATCCTATGGAATGCATGCCCATGGCTTTCTTTTATAGGCCAAATGGAGTCTGTGAAACATATAGATTCCAATGCGAACACCCTTTCTATTGAACTGGTTCTTTAAGTACATGAAGGGGGCTATTGAATATTCCCAAGCATGTGAGGAGTCCAGTTTGAATTTTGGAGCCAAGGGAGTCATTATGATCCTTGAATGCACCACAAAAATTCACTGGTCCAATTGTTTTTACAATCGTAATAATTTCAAAGCTAAATTCATGTTGGGTCATGCAGGTTGTTGAATAAAGAGTTGCATTATAACGTAGGCATTCAATACAAAATTCCATATCTAAATCTGTACAATGAGCATAGGTAAGGGGAGGCATATTTTTTAATATGGCCTTTATATGTTTAAGTAACCCTAAATCAACATCTAATTTATCCATTATCACTTGTCCCTTTAATGCACCCTCCATATCTATAAACCTTACATCATTGTTTCTACATTCAACTATCATATTAACATAGTGCTCCTTTGGGTACAAGTATCCATTTACATTCCATAAAGAAGGAAAACCTAGGTTCAATACATATGTAAAGATGGCTTTGAAGGAGGACAAATACTTTGACAGTTGATGAGCCTTCTCTTGAGCTTTCTGCACCAAATTAATTTTTGTAATGAACTTGTTTTCTTCCATAATTGTATTTGTTTTGTCTCTTATTCTCAGGGATTTCAATTCTTCCTTTATTTTTCCATTCAAGATATTTATTGCCTTATTTGCAATATTTGGTTTATTTTCTAACTCGTTCCATGTTCGTTTTATATCATGTAGGGAAGTAGTGGCCAAAAAATATTTATTTTGAACAGCTATAAAGTAACTCCAATACTTTGTCAAATTCACTGTTATTTCAACCCATAGTAAGTGCTTAGCCCCATTTAATGCAACCCTTCCTACTAGTCTTTTCTTCCTTGGTCTACCTCTTTCTATAATTTTGATTTGGTGTCCTATACTTATTTAATAATTTATTCTCTTTTATTTACTATATCATGTAAGACCATAATTTCCTCATATTTCTTTTTGATATTATCCTTTAGATTTTTCAATTGTACTTCTTTCAGATTCATATCTACCAATACTTTGGCTAAATTATATGTAGGATATCCTTGTGTAGATTGCAATGTGGTACCTCTCGAAGCTTCCAATTTGAGGTTACTATTTTGTTGTTGAATTTGTTCAAATTTATCCTTGTACTACTACATATGCTTACACATGTGCTCCTTTTATTCTTGTATAGCTAGCATTTCAAGTGTTTACACATGGTTAGTCCCATGAACTTATAGATTTTTCTTTAGTACATGTATCTTTGTATCCTTTTTCTTGATAAAGGACTGAACATGTGTTGGATTTCTAGGACACGCACCTATTTCTATAACCTTATGTTCTATCTTAGTGATCTTCAATTGTTTTGCTTTATTGGCTAATGTTTCTTGCTTTAATTGTTTTTCAACTTGGTGACTAGGGTTTGGAGCTTAATACAACTTATAGTTCATTTTAGTACATCTCTATTTAGATCATCTCCCTGGTTTTTATGTGCTAGTTAATTTTGTCAATTGGGTTGAGGGGATCTAAATACACCATAAACTAGGTGGCTTTGCAGTATGTTGATATATTTGTGTTTTGTGTTGATCTGGGTTCCAATATATCCATTTCAAAATTCATGTTATCCATATCAAAACCAGAAAATAATATAGATCGCTATCCACTTGAAATACATGTATGAGGATATAGATCCCCCTTTACCTATACGTTCTGATTCTTTATCTACATATTATGTGAGAACCTGATAAATTTTGATTGTGACGTACTTTGTTCAATATAAAATGGTAGTGTTTCTACTGTGGGTACTATGGCGGAAGGATTTTATTCAATAGTAAGAATGGATTTCCTTGAGGAGGATTCCTGACCCCGATGTTCCACTATGGCCCTTTCTAAATTAGCTGTACTATTTTTGATGCTAAGTTGTCCTTAGATCTATCCATCTATATCCACGTTTGACTCTATATTTGTTCCTTCTCTTTTCATCCATATATCTTGCTTCTATGCGGTATGGATAAATTGTGATTGTTGTATGTTAGCTTCTTGTATAACTTGTTTAACCTGCTCCTAGGTTTCTAAGTTGGCATTTTTTTATAATTGCTCATTAGGTTGATGTATGCATTCTACCAATTTAAACTTCTATCTTTTCTATGAAATGAACCTATGAGGATCATATATCCACCTTGTTCCTTTTGGGAGGTTAATGTACTTTAGCATGTCCTCATCAACAAAATGGATTGTTCTAGTTTTAACAATGAAAGATCCCACTTATTTTGGAGCTTGAAGGTGATGGTACTTTTATTTAACAAATTGGATGTAATTAGAATCAAATATTTGATTGATATATTCCAATGCAAATATTTTGGGAGTTAGAAAATTAGGTAATTCATAAGGTTTAGATTCTGATTTATGTATAATCTTCAAATAAGAAACAATCTCCAACCCATAGTCCTAACTTAATTGCATAAGTCTCTTGTATTTATAGAAAACCCTTGGACAAGGACTACCATGGATTAGAGTGTATGCAATATACATGACCTTATTGAAAAAATAATTGAAAACCTTACTATTTGGATGCTTCTTGATCTCAGGGGAAGAATCTATCAATGATATTCATGCAGTTTCATTTGTCATATGGAGCTCTAAATTTGGAAAATATGTAACTTGGTGATATAGTACCAGGTATAAGATATAGGATTGATAACTAAAATACTTAAAGAGTGAAGAAATTTAATTATTGATCGTGTATCATATCAGCTAGAAATTATGCATAATCATATTTGACAACAAGATTTCCCAATAGAGAATAGATAGTGGACAATAATCCAAAAACAATGTCATCCACCATCCTATCTTGGTCATATCCAAGTAATTGACACACCATAGCAATTGATTTCTTGTTTAGGTAAGGGAAAATGTCAATTCCTGAGGGGGGTGACCCCTTTGGGAGTTCAACATCATGAGAGTTCATTCTTTTCATCTTGATTGAGGGATTGATATTTGATTCCAAAGGAATCTTCATTTAGCTTTTGTAAATCTAAGGTATTAGGGATATCTAAAAAAAATTCGATGACATCTCTAGACAAAGGACATATGATGGTGGTTTGATCAGATTTCATTATTGCTCTCTTTTCAACTAAATAGATTCATACACACTAGGTGACTAATTTACGAAAATGAAATGTCCACGGTATTGAGGCTAGGGATAAATTTAATTCCCATATGTTTAGGAAGTAATGGGATTCATTAAATCTGGATTGAGAGTCAATAATGGAATTAGGTAGATATGAAATTGATAGGAAAGGTCAAGTGAATACCCCTGGATATCAATAATATGTTCATCATTTGGGTGTGGAGTTTTTTTTTGCCTCATGCAATTTTGTTTTCTCAATAATAGTCATATTTGAGGGAAGAAGGATAGTTAAGCAGAATAAACAGGTGGATGATATTGAATTATTTTTTTTAGATCAGTTGGATTTTCATTTTAGCCTCCACAAATTCCATAGATTCGCTTGAACAATGGCAACCTTTAACACTATGGTGATTATTTAAAAAAAATTAATTTTTGCATATTAAATGTTTTTTTTTCTAAATTCAAAGTCTAATCTATTGATTCAAAATAATGATATAGGAAAAAATACAGATCATGATGGCAGTTATTTGAACTGAATGTAGCAGAGAGTAATTGCAAGCATGCCCCTATCGGGAATTTAGGCTTTTACAGTCAAATTGATCCTCCCTATAGAAGAGAAAACATATCATAGTGAAAGAAAAATAAAAATTATTGAAGCAAAAATGCTGAGTGTTACTGTTGTAAGTAACTGGGAGGGATAGACCCAAATTGACCATAAGAAAAGAAATCAAAACCCTAGGAACTTGGAATTAGTTCTTGAAATGCTTCTCCTCCTCAATGGGAACACCAAAGCCGAAGCCAATATATGTTTTTTTTCAACTTTTAGATGGTGGATTCGGAGGGTTAACATAAGTCTTTCCGCCATCCTTTCCATAGATATTGGAGTCACTACTAGTATCCTCCTCATTGCTCGAATCACTGGCATTGAAGGGATTCCTCTTAACTGGGAGCGATTCTATTTTCCTATTTTTCGAGGCCATATTAATGGTTTATTTTCTCTATTGTGTTCCCACCGTAGTCGTCAGAGGAGGAGGAGGAAAATGCTCAATGTACATTGGAGATGTTGGAGGAATCAAGGAGGGAGTCGGAGGATCATGCTCGGTACCACTAAGACGAAGTATAATCCTGTCAAGGAGGTTCTTCACTACCCTAGAGTTACGTTTGCGCAGGACCGTCCTATTTTTCACGAAGTGGGAGACCATGAGCTCATCCTCCCAATTATCCATGAGATGAAGGAGATGGTCTAGGATTTCGATGTCATAGCCTTCAATATTTTACATAGTAGAGGGAGTTCTAGATCAGTACTCGTTCGAGATTCCCATACCTCCATGCCCCCACCGTGGTGTAGCTCGTAGTCTACGAGACATATTCATATGAAACAGAGGTGCAATTTGTATTAAATTGAGCACATATATATGTGGACAAACACACAACTCACAATATAGATCACACAATTTACTCAGCAATTGAAGAATGAAACAGTGCAAAAAAGGCTTATAGTTGTGAATGCTTTCATTAATCAAAAGGTAATTAGATAATAATTACAATGAAGTACAATTGCTTTAATAGCCACATGAAAATCGAATCCACATGAGGAAATTCGAATTGATTAGACTCTACTTGACTGTAGGTAACTAAGACCTTATCTAAATCACTATCGGAGAACTCCATAGTTAACTGACCTTGTCCAAACCATAACCGAAGTTCTAAAACACAACTCAAGTGTTACATTCAGTGTTGACTAAGGCTAACTGACTGTGGTAGGTGAGAAATTCACCCCTCCTGAGTGCAACCATGCAAACCTAGTGCTAACTAAATGTAGAGGACTAGAACTGAATGTAACTAACTCCTAACTTAGCTTGACTAGTCACCAACTGAACTGAACTTACCTTGGTTGGTTTTGGCACTCCTAGTGGCTCCTAAATTGTAGGGATTGGTCTACGAGGATCCTAAACTGATGCATTCAAGTTCAATCAGTGGCAATAGGACTCAATTAGTGTTACCCACACTTTAGTAACTAAAACATGTGCCCCAATTAGGCCAAGTGGACCCAATGGTGCTAGTGACTAAAAATAGACTGGATGGACTCTCGATTTAGACATGACTCGTGATTTAGACATATGAACAAATTGGACAAGGGAGGATTAATAATTCTAATACCCCCCCTGAATGCTAACTTGGACAATCTGTGGGCCCTGGTAACTAAGACCATAGGTCACCCATTACATCAAGTAAAATAAAGTAACTGCTTAATACAAGGAGCTGGGGGAAAAACCACATGGGAAAAAATCCCCCCCTCTATCTAAGCAGGTAGAATCAAGTCTCAATTTTGGAAAACTTGAAAATATGTTGCTGCAATCTTCATCTCTGTGAGGTAGTGAAGCAGCATGCATTATGTGCTGTGCACAGGTATTGATCAAACAAGTATTTCAGACCACAATGGTCTGTCCTTAGCTCAAATTTCATTCCCATTAAGTAATGTCTCCACATCTTTAGAGCATGTGCTATGGCTGCAAGTTCTAAATCATGAGTAGCATAGTTCTGCTCACGCTCCTTCAACTTTATTGACTCATAGCATACCACATGGTTGTCTTGCATAAGAACTCCTCCAAGTCCTTCATTGCATGCATTGGTACACACCACAAAGTCTATTTTCGGGTCTGTAATTTTCAAAATTGGTGCACTCGTAAGAATATTCTTCAATCGTTGAAATATTTCCTCACATCTTGGTGTCCATTCAAACTTTATCCCCTTCCTTTGCAATGAAGTTCTTGAATGTGCGACCTTGGAGAATCCTTCAATGAACCTCCTGTTATACTCAGAAAGTCCCATAAAGGATCTCATATCTGTCACATTTATAGGAGTTAGCCAATTCATAATGGCCTCAATATTCCCAGGGTCCACAGATATTCCTTCTTCTGAGATAATGTGACCCAAATAATGAATTTGATCTTTATAATAGTCACATTTGCTCAACTTTGCATATAGCTTATTCTCCCTTAGGAATTTCAATGCCATTCTCAAAAAAAATTCATGCTCTTCTTCATTCTTACAATAAATAAGAATATTATATAGGAATACAAGAACACACTTGTCTAGATACTTGGTAAAAACACTATTCATGAGACACATGAATGTAGCTGGTGTATTTTTGAGACCAAATGGTACCACCACAAACTCATAGTGCCCATACCTTGTTCTAAAGGTTGTCTTATGAATATCTTCCTCTTTGATTATTACCTGATGGTAACCAGAACTCCAGTCAATTTTGAAAATACCTTTGCTCCTCTCATTTGATAAAAAAGGTCATCAATTCGAGGTAATGGGTATTTTATCTTCACAGTAACTTTGTTCAACTTCATGTAGTCAATACATAACCTAAGTGTCCCATCTTTCTTTTTCACAAATAGAATTGGTGCTCCCTACGAGGACACACTCGACCTAATATATTTCTTTTCCAACAACACTTGTAACTGCATTTTCAGCTCTAGAAGTTCTAGTGTGCTCATCTTGTAGGGTGTCTTGGACACTGGTGCGGCTCCCGACACAAGTTCAATTGTAAAATAAATGTCTCTCTTTGGAGGAAGTCCTAAAATCTCATCAGTAAAAACATCCTTGAATTCTTGCAATACAGAATAATCCTCTAGCCTAGGATTTTCATTTTTCATTGCCTCCAATACATGGGCTGCATACAATCGGAAACCTTTCCTATAGAACTTCTTCAACTGCATTGTTGAAACCTTCCTAATAGAAATCACCTTTGGAATGCCTATTACAACCCTTGGGTTTCCTTCTTCATCCATGCATTCAAATGTGTTGTTGTAGAAGTCAAGCTTAAGCTTGTGTGCCTCCAACCAATCCATTCCAATGAGGATATCATAGGAACCAAGTGGCATAATATTCAGGTTTTCATAACTGAATATCCCATCCATATATAATGGAAAATTTTCTACAATTTCACTAACTTTTCTCTTGGTTCCAGTGGCTAGTTGAACTAACCATGATTTTCTATGCTTTAACTTCTTAAAAGCACAAATCTCAACAATTTTAGGAGTGATATAACTACGAGTAGATCCTAGGTCAATAAAAAGAGAAACAAATTGCTTATCAATCTTACCTTCAACTTCAACCACAGTTGATTGATGATCTGTCTGGTGGTCCTCTAGTGCTGCATATATTATAGGGATGGTCCTCGCTACTTGACCCACAGTTTTAGTTCATTGGATGTTGTGAACTTGAATTACATTCCCATTTTGATGCAGACAGTTCCTAAGCATATGGTCTCCTCCACATCCCCAACATTGAAGTAGTTCTCTTATATCCTTTGGATCTCTTGGATTGTCTGTCATCATTCTGGTTGGCTTAGTCACAGGTTGTGATGCTTTCCCTTGCTAATTTCGGAAGTGAGAGGGTTTGAAACCTTTCTTCCTTTCGTCAAACTTCTCATTCTTCTTGTCCTTCTGTACCTTATGGAAATTAGGTTTGCTTTTGTTTTGATCATAGCAATACTTGGCCTTCCTTATTGCCTCTTCTAGAGTTCAAGGTTCATCAAATTTAATCCTATATTTATATGACTGAGGTATCCCACTTAGAAAATGTTGAATTTTCACCTTATTATCTTGAATATACCTGACATACCTCAACAATTCCAAGAATTTGTTTGCATATTCTTCCATGGTCAATTTTGTCAATTTAAGTTCATGGAACACTTTAATCTTATCATCATAGTACCTATCAGAGAGGTACTTCTGCTTGAAATATTTCTTGAACTATGTCCACACAATCCTTCTTTCATTGATCTTCTTCACTTGCCTGAGGTGCTCCCACCATATAGATGCTCTTTCATTTAAGTTGAAGATGGATACCCTTGTTGTTATGAATAAAATAATAATAATAATAATGATAATAATAATAATAATAAACATCAACATATATATATATATATATAACAACAACAAACAATAATAATATTATATTAATTAGTGAAATGGTGTAACTTTTTATGAAGAATTGCATTAGACACCCTTTAAACAATTATAAATACAGGAAAGTCTATCTTGTAAAAGATCATATCTAGTTTATCAACTCATGGATTATTTGTATTTTAGAAAGTGGAAGTTCGAGAAGTTACAGTAAACGGTTCTTTACCATTACAGTGGTATCATAGAGAAGTTACGATTTTGGTTTCTAGGGTTTCCCTAAAAAATAGGACCTTGTCCTTAAAAAAAAGAGGTAAAAGTAACCCCCCCCAAAATAGAGGTAAACGTAACCCCCCCCCCAAAAAAAAGTAAAACAAAAAAGGGTAAAAGTAAAACCACACGTGGTTTGTTAATAAGTGGGTTTGGGTTTGAATATAAAAGTGCATAAAAATTACTACTAAGATGGGGAAGGTAACACTCATTCCTCCCAACCACCAAATCTACTGGCATTTTACAAAACTTAAGGGGAAAAAATCTAAAAGTGCATAATAATTGCTACTAATAAGCAAGTGATATTTGAACTTAGGTGGGGAAGGTAACATTCATTCCTCCCAACCACCCAATATACTAGTATTTTACAAAACTATTGGGAAAAAAAGGAGATATTGATCAAATTTCAAAGAAAACTCAAGAATATTAATTTTAATGTTGAAAAGAAGGAAAATTTTCCTATCACCTTACAAAGAAATGTTCCAATACTATTTAGAATTAAAGGGACACTTGCAAGGAAGGATATCACAATTTCTATTGCACCTACTAAAAGTAATAACTATATTAGTACTGAATTTTCTAACCATTTAGTGATTCCCAAGTCAAATATAAGGGAAGAGCTAGACTTTTGGGACAAAAAATAAATTGAAATAAGTGGCTTACAACTGAATATTGGAGATTATATGGTCACATTGAAATTCATTGTTAGTTCCTTACGGAGCTTTGACGGTGACATAATTTTTGGTTTACCTTGGATAAAAACATTGGCGACTTTCATCTTAAATGCCGAAAAGAAGTTTCTGACTTTTTCCTATAAGCAAAAGAGAATCATATTTCAAGATATTACAATGAAATCAAATTTAGAAGCTCCAACATCTGAAGACTTCAAGGATATATCAAAGATAATTTCATAGGGTAATTAGAAGTCAGAACAAAAGTAGAAAGAAGTTGAAAAGATTGTCACAGGTAAGGATGAAGAAATTACTCGTTTGAAGAATCATAGTCAAGACTTGATCAAACAGATTAAGAAATTAAAAAGAGAAAAAATATCACAAGAAGAAATCCAAGAGAAATTCCACCAAAAGGAAGTGGATCTCCATGAATTCAATACAAATCTATTATAAAAAAATGAAGAAAAATCTAGCTTAGAAATTTTGAATCAAGAGTTGATTGAACAAATAAAAAAAATAAAAAAATGAGAAGTCAGAAAAATCATCAAAGTTATTATCAACCAGTAAATCGTGAGAATCACAAACAATTGAAGTTTTTACAAGGGTTTCACAAACGGATCGAATGCCTTATCATCACCCAAATCACAAAAGTCGATACAACTAACATCAATGTAAAGCAGAAAATAAACATAGTTCTTCTTAGATACAAACCAACTACAACCTTGAAAATGAACAAAAACAACATCGACAACTATTATGGAAGCCTAAATTAAGAAGTTATGTATGAGCAGTTGATTATCAAACAATTCCAATGAAGGTATATTTGGTATGGATCACTTCCCAAAAAATGCAGCACATTAGTTCAGCAATCCAAAAATCATTTCTCTTAGTTTCATCAAGCATTGTAGTTCCAAGTTCACAACATCATGAAAATTCGTTACGAACAAGAGAACAAAGTAATACAATAAACTATGCTTTGAGGACAAAACATGTTAAGGGCAAGGTAATGTTATGAATAAAATAATAATAATAATAATAATAATAAACATCAATATATATATATATATATATAAAATAAAAAACAAATAATAATAATATAATAATATAATATTAATTAGTGAAAATGTGTAACTCTTTATGAAAAGTTGCATTAGACACCATTTAAACAATTATATATATACGGGAAAGTCTATCTTGTAAAAGATCGTATCTATTTCATCATATATATATATATATATATATTCATGGATTATTTGTATTTTAGAAAGTGGAAGTTCGAGAAGTTACAGTAAATGGTTCTTTACTGTTACACTTGCCTTCATATTTCCAAAGTAGTATTGGACTTAGAAATACTTTCTCATCCCAAGATTCCAAGCTTCGGCTTTTTGACCAGATTTTACCCAACCATCAAATGTAGGAGGATTTTCCTTCTTAAATTCCCCATATGAATTGTTCTTGTAATGCCTCTTCCTTTTACCCCTGTGAGATGAAGAGCTTGAACCCCCAATGGATTCTTCAGAGTCAGATGATCCACTAAAGGATATTTCTGGAGTAAATTTTCTATCTCTAGAATCTCTTCTTGAGTTATTGGACCTCTTGCGGGAATTTCTCCTTGAACTACTCCTACTCCCTTCTGGATTTGTTGTCCGATGCCCAAACTTTATCTACCTTTGGATGTATGTAAAACTCTATAGCATGGCTACATTCAACTGATCTGTTCTTCCTAATATTTAATCATCCTTTCGCTATCTTCTCTGCAACTTCGCATCTCCACCCTTAGGCTCCTCATGGTGGCTACAATATCTCGGGGAGTCTCTTGATTTCTTCTCCCATTAGATTATGTTTCATTATTCTCAACCTGTATGTTTTATCCCATGGAATCTATCTCGGGCTCATAGGGATCCTGTGCATCACACATGATGTTGATCTTCTTGGCCCAACCAATACCAAATTTTCCAAACTACACAATGTGGAATGTTGCCTTTGATGTCACTATGATTATGCAAAATGTGTTCATAAACACAATTGTTAGTTGCATGGCATTCTCAGAAATTTATAAATTTCTTACCTTCATTTAAAAAAATCCTATATTGAGAAATTGAAAAAACATATACCCTTTTCACAGTCAACAACTGTCTCAAGGGGACGATGGGGGTCAAGGGGGATTCCCCCCTTGTGGCTTCCCTATCACCTTGGGATCTCACTAAAAAAATGGCTGAAATTCTCTCTTTCAGCGGATTTTCCGTTTTTCCTTCGATTGACGAACTTGTCCATTTCCTCTAACATGTCGGCTTAACTCACCTTTTTCATCCAACGTATCGGATAAACTCACAAAGATTTTTTGGCACGTATCGGCACAACTCACCTTTTTGCGCTGATTGTAAAAACTGAACTTTCTCTTTCGACGTGTTAGAAAAACTCACCAAGTATTTTTGACGTATTGGCAAAACTAACCTTTTTCTTCTGACATGTCAAAAAAACTCTCCAAGTTTATCCGACGTATCGACCAAACTCTCCAATTTAATCCGACGTATTGAAAAAACTAGCCAATTTTATCCGAGTATCGGCAAAACTCACCAAGTTTATCTAACGTATCGACAAAACTTAGCTTTTCCTTCCGACATGGAAATTTCAAACACTTCAAAAAAAAATTGAAATTTTTTCTTTTTTTCTTTCTGTCATCGGTGAAACTCATCCATTTCCTCTGACATGTGTCGGAAAACTCAGCTTAACTTGTCAACGTATCGGCAAAACTCGTCAAATCTTGCTGACATAGAAATTTCAACACTTAGATTTTTTTTTGATTTTTTCCTTCTTTCTTTCTCTTTCTCGTCAGCACAACTCAACCAACTCATCTGACACGACCACTGCGATTTTTGTCGGCTCAACTCATCCAACTCAGCCGACACGTTTGCTACGATCTCGACAAATCTTGCCGAGATGGAAATTTCAAAACACTTCAAAAAAAATTTGAAATTTTTTTCTTTCTTTGTCGGCAAACTCACGAGTTTCTTCCGACATATCGGTAAAACTCACCAAGTTTTGTCGACATGTATCAGCAAACATTAGAGGAAATTTGGGGTCTAAAATGGCCTCATAATAAAATGAGTCAACAATAAATTCCTGTGAGTTGGAATTCAAGATCCAATAGAATTTCAATAAAATGAGTCAACCATAATGGTTGACTTGACATATTTGTCATAAAAAAACTACTTTTTGTGTTCCATATTTTCAACATATCTCCCTGTGTTTTCATTCAAATTTCGAATGGGAGGGCTCATTGGATGCGAAATTTAATTCGGCATCTAACGAGTACCCACACTCCATAATTTTAATGCACCCTGCTCCCTCAAAAATAAGAAATACCTGAAAAATTGTGATGATGGTTGGATGCATAATTAAATTATGCATCCAATGAACCCTCGCATTCGAGATTTGAGTGAAAACACAGGGAGATATGTTGAAAATACGAAAAAAAACAATTATTTTTCCTCCTTTCCTCCAAAATTAATATATATTATTTTATTATTTTCCTTAGGAGGCCCATTTTAGACCTCAAATTTCCTCTAATATCTTGCCGACATAGAAATTTCCAACACTTAGAAAAAAATTTGAAAATTTTTCTATCTTTCTCTGCTCAACAAAGGGTAATCTTACCTCTGTAACTGTTCAAATTGGACCATTTAAGACCAATGTTGCAACCAATAGCTCTAATACCACACCGTCACGTCTCCTCCCCTATCGCCTTGAGAGAGAGGACGTGACTACACTGTTATGTCTATCAAAACAGGCATCTAGCCCCAAAACATAATCAATAATGCATTGAAAGTAAAAAACCTATGCAGATACATAATGCAATAATATACAATGGAAGAAAATCTCATTTAAGCATTCAATATGTTTGTAATAATACATTTTTAGAGAAAATACATTGTAGAATTACCACAACAGAATATTTATCTTGAAAATAAGCTGCCCCAAGCAAATAGCTATGTCACTACAATGTTCCACCCAACCATAGGCCAGTCGTGCTCATCAATCTCTGAGCATAAATTCCACCCCCGAGTTGGGCATGATTTCCACAAGGAAATAGGGAACAACAGGCTCACACATAGCCAAAAACACACCAAGGTTCATCCAAGCCAATCTATAGTTGGGTTTATCAGGCTTATACGGCAGTGGAAAGGTAGAATTTCTAAGCTAGTGAGCTCAACCACAGAGCTATGGACACCTCCACAAGATCTATCTAGCTTGGCCTCCATAATACCTACACACCCAACACAAGGAGGTACTCCCTTCACTACTATATAGTCCCTCGGGCCATACCTTCCACTCCAATGCTCTTCAAAGTGTGCATAGAAGAATAACCAAGCCCTCTTAATATTAATATGAGGTTCCTCTCTTCACTAGGATTATCAATCCAATTCTGGGCCTCTTCCACTCCTATGCCTTACAAAACAAAACAAGGGTGCACATAACAACAACATACAAATGTTGGGTATGAAGAAAAACGTCCTAGGAACCAAAACACAAAAATGGTAGATAGGGAAATAAACCCTAGGAGAGAAAATACGATCTCAGGAAACGTTCATGGAGGCTACAGGAGAAAAAATTACCTCCATACAGACCCAAATCATGAATCCCTCCTTCCCGGCCACTGAGCAATACAAAAGAGGGTTCCAACCATGGACATATGAAGAAAAATGCAGGAAAATGTGAGGGAAAAACACCCAGCTAGCTCCAGTTGCTTGAGGAAGTGAAACACATGGGTAGGGAATGGTTTGGGCACCAATTTTTGGGTGTTTTCTTTCTCCATAAGAAAAGATACGAATTCTAAAAATCATGGCTTTCCCCAATACGAAATTGACTGTCATGCCTCTCCATTCCCCATGCATTAACTGCCCCAACCAACTTCTGGAAGAAATAAATGATTGGGTACATAAGAAAAAATGGGTAGTTGAGAGTTTATGGGTTCTCTCATTGACATTTGGCTTTACACTATTGGATCAAGGGTTTGAATAATTCCCCCCCCCTATTCCTTATGAAATCATGCCCCCATCTCTTGTTGCATTACATAGCTAGTTTTGGGTATTTTATTAAATTGCATATTTACATGATGTCTCATTTTATATTGTGCCTGGCTAGCACGAGAACCAAAGGTATCGATTTTAATTATCGATACATAAATCGCTAAATCCATGGTGGGGCCTTGGCCTTGAGCTCCTCGCCATGATTTAATAACAATATTTACGTCATGTATAATGTTAATGCAAATGGGCTCAAAATCAGGATATTACAGGTCCTGACCTTCCTAGCTAAGGCGTGACTAATATATGTGACCTCCTCCTACTAGGTCGTGGTTTTCTTAACATTTCTCCTGCTTGGACGTGGGATATTTAACTCTCCCTTTTCTCAGTCATGATTGTTTGCAACCATCCTTGATAGAGTTGGAACTGTGTTAATCCCTAGAGGGTTGGTGCTTGATAATGTTAAGTTGTTAAAGGGATTTGTGATCTTTTAATATTGCTTAACAATGTTTGAGACTAAGTATCACTGTTGGGATCTTCACTATTGGTGACCGGGTCTTGTTGAACTTCTAAGTCTCATCTATGTTGTGTTTAAGGGTTTGAAGTTTCTACCCTCTTTCCTAGATTTTTTTTGTCAAGCATCTTGATGTATCTACTCAACCTATATTTTCCACTCTCAAGGTATGTCATCTCTTCCTCTAGTGACTTGTGCTTTCAATGACAATATATGAAACTAAAACTATTTGAGTTTAAGGTTGATCGAAAACAATTCTAGACCGGCATTGTTATGTTCTTTGTTATTGTTTATTAAATTTATTTCCTATTATTTTTGTTATTACATTATTTCATGTACATTTCTATTATTGAATTAATCTCAAGGACCAACTTTAAACACAATGACCATTGCGGAGTGTTAAAGTTGAAAGAGATGAAAATTATGCTTAAATTTTATTATAGTTGTTATATCCTGTATCTAGCACTGATTTAAAGTTTCTTTTATGAATTAAAGTATATAAAATTTGAAATGTTTCTCTCTTAACCCTAACCTGACTCAACTTTAACAGTCCTTGCCATTTTACTCAGAGGGCTTCACTCAATCCTTTTTTGCAAGAAAAAAGGTCATGTAGTTGTTATTTCAAGCATAAATCAAAATATACACTGTGATGTGCCTTTGCAGCACTCTGAGGGTACTTAAAATCTCTTTTGTTCTATAGATAACTACAAGAATAAAGTATCAGGTCTTCAAAGATCCTATGATTACAGTCATCCATTGATCATTGTCACTAAAGCATCTTAAAACAGGAAAAAAAAGCCACAAATAACTTTACAACAAAAAATTCAAAATAAAACACAGTTGTTCCTCTCTTTCTTCAAGATCTTGGACTTTGATTCCCCAAAGAAATAAGTGAGTCAAACAATGATTGCTTCATGGATGAAAGCATGTTACCTTTCACTGATTCTAGTGTACTAAAAATAGCCAATTGAAGAGTTAGAGCTTATTTGGATAGCTCATCATTCATGTCTCTATGTGTGCAGAAAAATAAAATTTTGAAAATTATCTTTTCAACTATTTAACACTTTCCATAATTACTAGAAAGGTAAATTTTCCATTTTTTCCATTTTCCCAATTTAGGATGAGCTTAGAGTCCCCAAAGGCCCGAAGTCGATTCATCATTTTATATGTTTTTATGAGCTACTCTCATCAACATCTAAGGGGAGAATATTTCATCCCCTATTGTCCCTTCCCCAAAGTAGCTTTGTATGAAAAATTGTGATTTTCATTCAAGAATAGAACACCCCAAGCTCCACAGATTCTAGGAGACCCTTGTATGCACCATTAAAGAATCTCCAAGAACCGACTTTATCTATTTTAGGGTTTACAAGGATGCTTGGTATTTTTACTGTGGTAGGTTTTCAAATCTCTTCGTATGCAACGCTGATTTGATTGAAAACCTGAATAGGAAGAAAATCCATGTTTTGGAAGGTCGTTTAATCCCTAGATAACCAAAAAGGCCATGCAACAGTACAAGGCAAAACGTTGTGATATTTCCCAGCTTTTGACCATGAATATGTGTGCCATAATAGTAGCCCTAAAATGATATAGGTGGATGAAGATGACTATCAGCAATTGGTTAATAAAGTGGCTGGAAATATTTCTATCGATGATGATTCTAACATCACCCATTACAGTTCTAATGAAAAATGGGATAACCAGAATATGAATGTTGAAGTAATGACATTAGTTGCAACTGAGGTAATAGCAAGGTGAGCATTTTCTTTTATGTTTTTTATATTGTTAAAAGCATATTCACATTCAAAAGACTCTTTCGATTTTGCAAGTGGTAAAGCCATGTGGATGAATCAATGCTTGCATGGTTGTTGGGAAAGATACACTCTATCTATATGGTGGCATGATGGAAATTGGTGATCAGGAAGTAACCTTGGATGATATTTACTCTCTTGTTCTAAACAAACTTGATGAATGGAAATGCATCATAAAGGTGAGTAGAATAAGATTAATGGTTTGTATGTGTGGTCTGGCTATCATCTCTACAAAATTTTCAATGTTTTGATGATTATATTGATCTTATTGGTATGTATTATCTATTTCTTTCTCATTTTGATGAACTTAAAACTGCAGGTTCCTTGGAAAACAAATAATTACATGCAAAAGAATCAAATGCAATGTAATTTTTTTTTATCTTAAAAAACAGTAATGTTATTTGTTCTTCTTTTGAAACATGCTTCAAAAATAGAGTGGCTAGAATCTAGTGATGATTAGTATGTTGAAACTAATGAAGATGGAGATATCAAAGAAAGTGATACAGAGGAGGAAGGGGAGGATGAAAGTGAGGTATATATATTTTCTTTTGATTGTGGATCGTTCAATTAGAATATATTGTTGTGCATGCATGCTAATTCCTAAATATGTCCCCTCATATTTGTTTAAGTTAGTGCAGACAAGTCACAATCAATTCCCCACCTATAGAATGATATTCTTGTTTTCTCTCTTTTTTCTTTCCCAATTCTTCTCCTAAATATAATGTTCAATGCCAAAAAATGGCTTATTATATGTCTGATCAGCTTTTAGATTACAAAAAATATTTTCAGGATGTAAGGATGATAAATTAAGTCACACATTAGATGTTTTCAAATACCATGTTCTAAAAATACCAGATATTTCCATCATCGGCTCAATTTTGAAAGTTTTTCCTTCATGATTGTGAATCGTAGCTTATAATTGCTAACTACTAACTTGGAGAATGAAAAACGATTAAGAAAAATGAAACAATTGGTAGGTAGAAACTATGTAAGGCTGAGTGCACAAATGAAACAATTCTTGTGGTTTCAGCGTAGCTATTAGTGGCAGAATGTTGAGTGGATATTTAAATTTTTCACTGTTTTGTACGTTTGTTGACAATTTGTTGAGCTAACAAATTGGGATATAACTAATAACTATGTATCATCAAAATCACTTCCTATAGGGGGATCTTCATCATTGATAATACCCTTTGCTTCCCTTGGTCTTTGCCTTGTTATTCCATGGACATTAATAACACGTCTTAGTGCTACTTGTGGATCCAAGTCCATCCACTTATTAATGCTTAAATCAACACCCTCAAATTTTGACAAAATTGGCTAATCCAAACGTTAAAATAAGGAAAAAATTTGAAGATGCCAAGTTAGTGGCTTTGGCTTGTTCAAGGGTAAATAATTTTCAAATTCATGATAGATGGGCTTAATAGTCATAACCACCGATGTTGGGGCACGTAGAGGTCTTGGTGCTCTTAATTAAATGGTGATCCCATACCTCCATACATGATAGAATTCATTTTGGAACCATTCCCAAACATTTTTTAACTATTATTTGGTAATGTTAAAAATATAAGTAAAAATATAGAAAATGAAAGTAACAGAAAATGCAAAGTATTATGGTGGGTTCATGATGGAATCGGCCTGAGTTGGTTCTCCAGTTGTGGACCCTCCAGCATGCCATACTAGGAAAAACAAAACAAAAAAGATTGTTCAGAATGGAACTGGCATGTCGGATGGTCCATGGGTTTGTTTGAGGTCCTCAAGAGATGAACCAATCTAAACTAGTCATTTATGATAATATTATTCAATATCTACAAGGCATAGTTGGATGTAATGTAGAAACAATAAGATATTTGCACTAAAATTTTATGTTGCACACCATGTTTATGCTCTTTAAATCAAATAAAGAGTTTTTTAATATAATTAAATTCCATGGGTGTTGAGAATTAGTGCTCAACTGAACCAATATGTCAACTGTTGAAACCTTTCTTCAGATTAGCCTTATGAGAAAATAAGGAGATTAGGGCTTATTTCTTCATATTATCACAAGGAGCATAGAGCTATTTATTTGGGCCCTGGAAACAAGGAAAATTGATCTATGTTTTTGGCATCTACGTTGAATAGATGCATTGAAAAGAGTTACAAATCCCTTGTTTTCATCAGTTCCTTATTTTCATAGGCATACATATGTGCCAAGTTTTCAATAACCTTGTAAATTCTTATCAAATTTGTTGTTATTTGTTGATTTAGACATTTTTTTATCACAAATATGTAGCATGTAATATCATTAATCAAAATCATAGTTGGGGATATGATTACTTCTAGTAACTATCTTGTTAAGAGAAGTAAAAGATGTTTTCTGTCTGACCTCCATACTAGGCATAATATTGTTGAACAGTTACATGCAGGGTGCCTTTTATAGCTGGCATTTGTTTTAGCTTAAATGAGACCTTTTGCAAATTTGTTTGATGATGAAACAAACCTTCTCTTTGTTCTTTACTATTGGCATAATCCATATGATATAAGTCATGTTTTTTTTAATATTGTGCCCCTATTATGGAATATGCAACCATTGTAAAATGTCACCAATTCTTAAACGGTGTTAGATCAATGGAAGAGCACTTGTTTTACAAGCACGGGGTTGGTCGTCCGTTTCCCTGGTTCCCTAATTATATTGTAATATTGGTATTTCTAATAAAATATATTTTATTATAATTTATTATGGCTATAGGGGGGTTTCAAACCATCTTTGTATGTTTCTATGAGGGAGATTCTAAACCACCTTCATATGTCACTACAAGGGGGGTTCAAAACTTCCATTGTATGTTACAACAAGGGGGGCATATATCCACCCTCATAGGTACTTATGATGGGCGTTTGTAACTGCCCCCAAAGGTTTGTAATAAGGACTTTTAGGGGGGGGTCTGAACTTCCCCCATAGGTATATAAGAGGGGGGTTTAGAATTGCCCCTAAAAGTTTTTTTTTTGTTTTTTCTTGTGGGGGGCGAGGGGGAACCACCTCCAAAAGTCACTTTTAGCATTGGTTTTGATCTCTTCTATAATATCGCTTAAAATTCCAAACATTTAGTGTCGATACTACTAGGGGCGGTGTTGCTAAGACCATCCACAAAGGTTTGTAAGACGGACTTTTTGGAGGGGTTTAGAAATACCCATGTAGGAACCTACAAGGGATTTGAAACTACCCCCATAGGTACATAGGAGTGGGTTTTGTGACCTCCCCCAAAGTTTTGTAATAAGGACTTTTAGGGGGGGTTGGAACCACCCCCATTGGTGTCTACGAGGGGGATTTAGAACCGCCACAAAAAGTTACTTTTGTTTTTTTTTTGGGGGGGGGAGAGGGGGGGGGGCAGGTTAGAACCACCCCCAAAAGTCACTTTTAGGGACGGTTTTGATATCTTCTAGAACCGCCCCCAAAATTACAAATTTTTAGCGTCAATGCTATTGGGGCAGTTTTGTAAAGACCGCCCCCAAAAGTGACTTTTGGAGGAAGAATACAACCTCCCTTAAAAGTAAAATTTGTTATAGTGGGACATATATCAATTCCATTGTAAGGTTAAACATGCTCCTGTATAACTTCTCCTAGGATGAATGGATATTTTAGTTTTCCTTAGGTATTGTTATTTATTTATCTATTTACGTGATTACATAGAAAATTAACCTCCATTCCATTATGTGGTGTTCATCCATCTTAAATCATTTAACATTTCGTGATTTCAAATCAACACAAAGACATAAATGTTGAAGGTAAAAAAGATTAATCAAGTTAAAATTATTATGGTTATTGAGTCTTATGATAGTGGATCGAGCTCAAAACAATGTAATATTACTTGTCGTAAAAGTTCAATTCATGTATTAGGTAAATAGGATGATATCCCACTGCAATATGGAGATAGTAATACCCTTTCTACCAAGTGAATATCGATGATAAGTGAATGAAGATTTACGCTTGAAATATTCATCCATATATTTAGTATTCAAAGTCTATTGAACCTTGTTCGATCTTTTGACCTAACCCCTATCCTAAAAACCATTAAACACAAAAAAAAATATTTAAAAACCGTAAATTAAAATTCCTTACTAGTTCATATGTAATTATGGGGTCTTCTTCTTCACATTTACCTAGTCTTCATCTTCCAATTTGTCACTCTTTGTAAGAGTTCCCATATTTCCAAGAAGATGCTCTTTAAGAAAAAGCTCTCCCTAACAAATAAAAATGAGGCATTCATATAGATGTACTCGTCCACAACATTTTCTATCATGACAACATTTTTTATCATGACAAATAGAAAACCCTAAGTTTACATTTAACATGCAAATCTCAAGTTTTCATAAATAATTGACATGGTTCTTTGTTTAATTCAGAGGGGTCCAAAAAAAATCCATTCATTCTTCTAAAACACATAATAGAATTGGATTTTTTTGCCACTAGATATGTAACTGAATTCTATAAAAAAACCAACTTAAAAACATCTCCTTAGAAATAGGTTAATACATTTTCATAACTATATGTTGTTATTTGACATAAATATTAGTGTACATAACAACTGAAAAGACCCATCACTGGCCCTAGGTAAGGAATTTTAGAATTTATATAGTGTTCTTTTTCATCTGGCTTCCTATTCTTTCTGGAACTATTTTTTTCCCATTGCCAAATAGATGAGATCTTTCAATTGCCATTTACAAATATAAAAGTTGGTTCTTTCTTGGTTACCATGTATCCAGAGACTTTGGATATTAAAAGGATGTTCATGAATAGTTGAGTCAATATTTTTGTGAAAGATGAAGAATTAGTGCCCGTTGCACTTATTGGAATTCTCCCCTATTTAGAAATATTTTGGATTCAGCCTTGGCTTATGATTTCTCTGGGTTATAGCAAGTTTGAAGTATTTTCCCCATTCTGAAGCCCCGAATGATCTTTAGTTAATATGTATAACGAACTCAACTTAGCTATGTCATTATAAATAATTGTTACGTAAATTTAACGATATAAAGGTTAAGCAAGTAGAATAGATATGGTGAATGTCTACCTATTATTGTCTTCATACTAGTATAAGAAAACCCCAAATTGATCACATGTCTACTTTGCTTACATCATGCACAAGTCAATGGTATTTGTTAAATATAATGTTTTTTATTTATTATTATTGCTTCTTCTAACTCTTATAAACTTACCACCAACGCTTACTTCTCTTTGTAAGGAGAATCCAATTGTTTAGTACAATAGATACTCCCACATAACTCAACTTTTCATTTCCTTAGGTTAAATCAAGATGTATGGAAAGAAAACAGTTGGACTTTAATAACTAAAAGAGGAAGAGTCTAAGACACTAACAAAAGGATACAGTCTATTTGACTGTCAACATGACTACATATTTCTTACCTTGTTTCTAATCATAGTAAAATTCTCTTTCTATATTGACATCAAATTTTGCTAAGGAAAACAAAATAAATCAGGAAAATACCCAAGCTTGAAACATCTTGCAAATTGACTCTTAAATAAAACAAAAACCAACAAGGCTCACAAGCTTTGCTGAAAATAGGTGTTGTTAGTTATGATTTTAGATTTCTTGAGCTTGTTATAGATTTCAAGAATCATTCTATATTGGAACTGAGCATTTGCAATTTTTCAAGAAATATTATCTAAAGAAGTAATGGAACTCTAGGAAACGGTCTTGACAAAAGGTCAACTGGAGTAGTAATGCAACAGGCTTGTTGTCCCAACTAGGAAGTGACCTTGAAAAAAGATAAAGTTGAGCAATGCAAACTGAGCATCTATTTTTTTGTACAAATACTAAGTGTTACACTGCAATACTAAAGCCATAGTTATGCAATACAATTTAGCAATGAGAGAAAGGTATTGGGCTTTAATTGCTTTTCCTTTCATTTATTTTTTTCCTTGTTTCTTGTTGGATGAATATATTCCCACTATGGTGAAAAAATAATACAAAATCTCTAATTTTGGTGATCTTCATCGGGTAACTAGCCAATGTGTTTGTTTTACTAATGCAATCTAGTAGCTAGCCATTGTGTTTGCATTATTACTTAGCATCTTTGTGTATCATTACTTAGCAACTTGTTTCATGTATGTTTACCCTATAAGAAATACACATTACTTGTTGGTTTTGGATCCTGATCTTCCTAATTCAAATATCGTGTTTCAGTCGTGTTTGGATACCAGTACCATGACAGGGGGTGTGGGGAGCATTCCCCCCACTAAAGTTGATGCCCCCTTGGAGGAGGTTCAGGGGAAGCCCCCCCTGCTTAGCGAAAGTTTAGGAAAAATGCCTTGTAAAATGTTGTAATTTCATAGTCATGACTTGGTCAATAAATGGGTGATTTATGGGCCCATGGTTTTGGGCAGCCCATGGTATTTTCCCATGGTATTCCCTTTATAGAAGGAAGGAATTGTAATATGGTTGTGTATTGTACTCTATCATTGTGAAAATAGATCTATGTGATTGTGTGAGAGAGACTGTGAGAGAGTGAAGAGGAAGTGCAGCGGGTGTATTGCAAGTTGTATCCCTTCATTTTTCTGGATAGTATAATAAAGGAATTGCAAGTTTTGTGTGTACGTAGCCTATATTGGGTGAACCATGTTAAATTTATGCCTCTCTTGTAATGTGTTTTATATTTGCATCTTGTTTAATTGTTTATTGTTATTGCTCTATGATCTTGTTTTTCTGACATTACTATCACTAATTATATAGTTATTGTTATAGAATGAAATGCTTGGTCGTTGGAAGTGCTTAGTAATAGAAAGTGTTATAGTATTCCCATTCGTTAGTCCTAATTCACTATGGCTCTCAAATCTCTTACTTTATTTTTAATAGATTAAGAATATTATCATGTATTAATACCCCTGATTTCGATAAATTAACTTCCATTCCATTATGTGGTGTTCATCTTAAATCATTTAACATTTCATGATTTCATATCAACACAAATCCATAAATGTTGAAGGTATTCGTCTATACCAAAGGCATTTCGTGAAAGTTCAATTGTGCATTCTTTTCAATGTTGAGTTTCCGCAATCTAGAGCACTCACCCAAGAATAGTTCAAATAATTGGAGTTTATCCTGCCACCACACCCAGCTGGTTATATGACTAATGTGTCTAATGTAAGTGCCAGTATTGGTTCAGATGATGTATCTTATGAGAATACTGGGTGATTGTGTTGTAAGTTGTCTTCTTTGTCCTCTTGCTAAAGTATTTGTTGCTTTTCAATTGTTGATGGAAATATTTTTATAATACCTTTAGGATTTTGTTCATCATATGGGAATCTTGCTTAACCAAGTGGATGATTCCCAAGCTAAGGCTTGGAAATCCAAATATAGACAAATGAGTGGTAAAGCTTCTTATGAATCAATATTTTCCTCCTTAAATGAAAAAGTCTCATATTGGTGGCATAGTAAATTGTGGAAGTGGAACTATCCATTTAAGATTAAATTCTTCAGTTGGTTGTGCATGGAAAAATAGATTCTTAGTTATGACAATATGATTAAAAAAGGATTCTTAGGACCAAATGCATTTTTCCTATCAAAAGTAATGAAGAAAGTATTCAACATTTATTTGTTGAAGGTGATATATTTGAAAAGGTTTGGTTTGAGATAATTGTCAAGGTACATGTTTCCTTCAAATTGTCTTCTTCTTTGCTAGAATATATAGTACTGCTATCTTGGCTTTTTTTCCTTAGTATAAAACCTTCCTTATTTTTGTAATGTGGATCATTTGAACAGCCTGCAACAATCTGATTTTTCAATATTTTTATCAGTCTCCAGTTAGAGTAAGCATGAAGGTGTTTCAGTCTACTTCAATGAATTTGCAGAAATCCTTTGAAGATAAACTTGGCCTCCAACTATACAGAACCCCCCTTTAATTTTTTATATTCATGGTTATTGTGGCTTGTTCTTTCCTTTTATGCATAAAGTATATTTATGTTTTGCTTTATGGATGGGTTCTACTAATAGTAGATACACATTAAACTATTTTGTTACAGGTGATACTATGGGGAATGTTTTCACTGCTTAGATCTGTGTAGAGATGGATAGATTAAACCTCGGTTTCTCTCCTTCCATTTGGCATGGTTCCAGCAGTGATTTTGGTGAGATCTTATTCCTTTGGGGAGATTCAATATGACAAGGTAACTAGAGTACAATGGTACATTTGTCACAATCAATGAGAACCAGGTGGTCTCCATTTTGTGCCAAAAGGGCCCCTTCTGTGGTTTAATTCTCTCTTCCATTCACCTCTATTTCCTCTATTGGTATACCATTTACATTAGTATTATTTATGCTCTCACGAACACTAGGTTAATGTATGTCATCTCTAGTTCCTATATCAACTCCCCATTGATATATGCCATCTCATGTGTCTATAGTAAATATAGGTTATCATGTAAATTATCTTTGTGCTTATGATCACTCAGATTACTGAATGCCACCTCCCATGATCATGCTAAATCTAGATTCCATATGTACTATTTATGCGTGTTGTGGCTCATATTAGCATATGTCACCTCCCATGCTTGCATTTACCCCTGATTATCGTACATCAACTTCATGCTTGTGATAACTTATGATTGTTCTATGTCACCTCTTATGCTCCTGATAAAATTATCTTGGAGACATGGTTCAAAGCTTCTTGTTACTGTAATTGGTTCTATATGACTAGTAAGATTGCGGTACTTACAACGTAGATAAAGGACATAGTAAATATTAGGTTGATTGATGAATGATTAGGAATATGATTGATATAATTGTAATGGAAAAATATTATATGGGAATAACACTAAGTCTAAACCCAATACATTCCCTTATATAATGCAAGCAGATGATAAAAACCCATTACCTGTGTAAACATAGTGTTGAATCGCTCATTATAACTCTATATTCAAATGGTTATGATTATGTGTCCTGTCTATTAAGGTAAAGGCTACTTAGGGTTATTTTTAGCTTATAGAGTTAAATACGATGAAACCTATACATTACTATAACATAGGTAATATAACTAAAAGTTGTATCAACATAATGTACAGTATTACGCTTGCTTATAATGTTTCAACATTTACTATGATTACATGTATTCTAGTACAGTAATACCTGCTTTTTTCATCTCTATTTATCGGCATGTTGGCTCATACCTTACTTAATGCTATACCCCAGGAATATAGAACACATCATATTTAGGGAAACAATGTAGTATCCATCTAAATGGTAATGCTTGGTTATTCATTACAGTGGATACCCTATGGAAACATTGATTACACACTATGTATGTTACAGTTGATTTGTTCATTACGGTAATACTTAAGATCCATATATGATTGGATTCATTATGCATACTTACAGATAATATCGAGTAGAGTTAGATCATGTATTACAATGGTGTCATAACCAGCACTATAAGTTGTACATGTTCCAAATTCGTAACACTATTCATTACTCTTATTAAGGAATCTTAATTAGCTAGAAACGATGATTTTGGTCATTACAAAATGCCACCTCTGATTATCATGATAAATATGGACTCCATATATGTATTATTTATGCTTGGTATGGCTCATATTAGCATATGTCACCTCCCATGCTTGTATTTACCCCTTATTACCATACATCAACTTCATTCTTATGATAACTTATGACTGTAAACGACTATGTATCCCCTAACATGTATAGTTCCTTCTATTGCACCATGGACAACCTAGGAGACTCATGAAGAAGTACCACCCATTTGTATAGATGAAGAACCATGGTTCTAGACCTTGCCATCTAGAGGCACAAAGAAATGGCTGAGCATCACCCAAGAGATGATTTCAGACCTACAAATGTTTAAATAGAAGCCTGCTCAAATCTCAGTAGTGATAATTGAGGATGGCCATGTTCCACCGAGTAGTATACCTTTAAAAGCATCACTGGACAAATAGATCTACATGGTCATTATCACTACTGCAATTTCACCTTTTAAGAATGCTCAAGACACTGTTTTTACCTGTTGACAAAAGATAAAAGGATTGTGTTTATTTCAGTTTTAATTTTTTCATCTAGTTAAATCCATGGTAATCTTTTAGCTCTCTTGCAATTAATTTTTTATATGGACATGAAACAATTTTTTGACAAAATTTTGTTGTGGTGTTTGTAGGTAGCTATAAACTGGAGATGCACATGCCATTGAGTAAAAATTATGAGTTGCAAAACATTTGCATGGAACTCAATTCAAATTTTGGTTTAATTGCATGGAGTATTGGGGATTTGGATAAGGTTGGGTTCATATTTATAGTGGAGTTTGTTCATAGATGTAGGCACTCAATGAGGTTTATGTTAAATGTGTCCTGATAGTTTATTTTTTACATGGTTAAGTTTTATGAGGCTGAACAATTTGGACTTTCTGTTAAATTGTTATGATGGTTTATTTTTTGCATGGTTAAGTTTTATGAGGTTGAACATTATGGAGTCGATGTTAAACTTTCCTTATAGTTTGGACTTTATGTTAAATTGTCCTGATAGTTTAACAGAGACTATTTAGCTTTAAACGGATGCTTAAATATAAGCCTCTTTAGTTGTTTAAACAGATGCTTCCACATGTACTACTGGATCAAATACCGATCTTAGTTATCTACCTCAAACTGCTTCTATTGCTATTGTATATGATATTGTGTACATGTATGTTGTCAGGCCTCAATCTCCAGTTGGTCAGGATTCTACCATACCTTTAACTGCTACTCAAATTACATCAATATATGGATATTATATTGGTACTAAATATTTGTCTTTATCTAGACATAGTATACGCAAACTAAATGTTGAAATTCAAAAAATTTGAAAACTAATACTACATTAAGAATATAAGTTTTCATTGCATGAAGATGATTTTTCATTTTAAAGTCTCCTACTAAACCACATAGTTAACAAATAATTAGAAAACAAAATCTTGAAATTCATTAATTAAATGTTTAGTTATAAGTACCATATGCATGGCACTTAACTTAATTGGAAAGTAAAGTAATAAAAAAAATCTTATAATTTCAAAATGATTTGAAGGCTCCTACTACATCAACAACACAAAGTTATGTTAAATGAAGATCGTTTTTCATTTTGGTCTATTGAGGGGGTGATGAGACTATATATTGTCACATCATTTTATATTTTGAAATAATAACATTGAGAGGGGAAAAAACCATATAAAAGTACAAACTTTAATTCTACATTAAATTAAAAATTATAGTTTAAATAAATGTTATATAGTTGTAACAAAATAAGATTTTATGCTGACATTGTAACAAAATACTATATCTACTCTTTAAAAATTAGTTTTCTTTTTTTCTCTATAAAATTCACAAAATACCTTAATATAGTGAGTTTTTATATCGAAGTTTAATTTAATATACCAAACTCACATCACTCGCCACGAATAACACCCAATTTTAACATTTTTAAAATATAAACAAATAATTACAAAATTGTTTCTCCTTGCTTTATGTTGAAGAATATATGGAGTTCAATTTTTACATTTTTCACAAAAGAAGTATAGAAATATTTGGCATTTAAAATAGTTCTTTGATTTTCATCTTAGCATGGGAACAAATCTTTATAAAAATAAGACTATAATAATTTAAAAATTAAAGTAATTAAGATTACAACACGTAATTTTAGGTTTTTTCACCAATGGGAAGGTAGACAATAATGGATGCTTGAAGAAGACCTACATTTAATATACCTTAACAATCCTTGTTAAGGTAGTTGAAAAAAAAGAGTAATTTAGATAAACTGTCGCATAGTAATTACTTATATAAACAAGTAATTTAAAATATATGGGTCTTCTATCTTACCATCCATGGGTCTTCTAAATAAATTTGTCACATAACAGTACTTTTAGAAACAGGTATATTTAAATCTAGTTGAACAACTAGTTGGAAAAAAGAGTAATTTAGATAAACTTTGTCATATAATAATTATTTATATAAACAAGTAAATTAAAATCTATAAATCTTGTATCTTACCATCTATTCTTGAATCATATATGTTTGGGACAAGATATGATTTTAAATGACAATGCTATGAGGAATACTAAACTCTAGTAAATGGGACAAGATCAACACATTTTATAGAAATAAGGTCTTAGACATATGTCCTGGATAGCTTTTTTTTTTTTAATCCACACTTTAAATAAAAATTTTAACCTCTCTAATTTACTATTGATATTGACATGAGATTTATTATCCATACTTTTTTTGTTAGGTCACACACTCTACCATACAAGTGGTTTTACTTTGTTTCACACAAGTTTGTTAATGAATCTATTTAGAATGAAAATATATGTATAAATAAAAAATTTATCACTATATATATATAGATAGATAGATAGATATAGATATAGATAATCTTAATCGAATTAGATATAAACTTTTAAAAAATAACTTTTTTTACATTAATAAAAACCTTTAATTGTAATTAAGTATTGTTATTTTATTTTTTTCTATGCTTCATCTAAAGCCAAAGATTCTTGAGACTTAAACGTTCTAGCCTTAAATACTTGGAAAAAATTTCTTTTATAACCAGCATAGATCCATCTTAAAGGTGGCTCTACCAAGCATCTAGAGGGATCAAATCTCTCGAGGTGAAAACCATTCCTCTGCATTTGCACTCTAAAAATGGTTTGCAAATTTTTATATGCTACATACAACTTATTCACATATCTTGATTCATGGAAGTGTATCCCTCTATGATGATCTCTATAGTAAATTTGTTGCGCCCTTTCTCCAATACGTTCAAGCTCGGTAACCTCCATTTTTCACTATGTGCATCCAATACTTTAATGTGATACAACAGATCTTGAGCATGCTATCTTTTACAACAAATGTGTGGTTTAATGATGTGGTAGCTGAATGGAGAAACCTTGGTATTGCAACCACGTGAATATTTCTAACTACTGTTATGAATGAAAGGACCTTATCTTCCAGTTTGAGCTCTAGACTATTGTCATTCTCTTTATCAAGATGTTAATTTAACTGCACAATTATAGATTCCTGTGATATGGTAGAAAATAATGTGTTTTGTTGGTAATTAGAGTGATCATGTAATCTATATAGTAGACCTATTATATTTTTATTCCATGCATTGGCATACAGTTTGGATATTTGGATATTTAAGCCATAGATAATTTATTTACATTCTATTTCTTTTTTTAATAAATTCTATTAATCATATCTCTTAATTCATGGAATCATAGACCTATGTACAGTGTGGAATTTAAACATATATTTGAATCAAGTTTTTTATGATGATATTCTCTTTACTTGCAACACAATGTAAAATATAAAACAATATTCTTATTGACAGTATAAGAATATTGGAACAGTGTAAAATATAAACCAATATGTACCTGGAAGGATCTTGAATGCAATCAAATGTTAAATTCCTCTTCAAAAAAACCCAGACACAAATAGATGACACCCTAGGGTTCTTTCTCTGCTTCGTTACATTCGAATCAAAAGACACAACTTTTTTTTAAAGAGTTCTTTGATTAATTTGATAAATGGTTGGTTTATTTTGGTATATATATACTCAAAAAATAATTCGTTTATCAAGCCGACATATTTTTATTATGTTTTGATATTTATTTTATTTTTATCAAGCCAACCAATTTTTTGGTATATTCAAATTATTTTCTTTTATTTTTTATTTTTATTTGATCCAATTATAAGTAGAGAAGGAGTTACACATCCCCTCCCCTGTGCCTCCCCTACTAGGTTGTAGAATGCGCCTCTTGATGCAATTACATAGAATTATGTTCTAACACCACTCTAGCATATATATTTTCACATTGTTTGGAAGATAAAGTAAACAAACAATCCATTAGCTCTTCTTTATATGGATATCATGAACTCCACAATGAACTATAGTTTTGCTCATTGTGTTTGTCATGTTTACTATACAATCCTAGAGGGGAATATTTTGTAAGTAGATTTTCTTTGAAACTATTTTGATAGATATTTTAGTTTCAAGGTAGTCTTGATTAAAATATTTGCTTAACTCTTCTTTATGTCGAACACCAACCTTATAATCTTTCATCCATTTTCAATCTAAGCTCTAGGACAACTACCACTTGCTATGATCTTTCTGATTATCTATCCACTTTCCATGATCTTTCTCATAGACTATGCATTCAAAATGTCTTAGTTTAAATGGTATAAAAACCTCAACCGTTGATCCACAAATTACATGCACACTAGATTCTTCATCACAACTGCAATTTCACCTTCTAAGAATCTTCCATTTTTTGAAGCACTCAAAAACTATGTGCATTCAAAATATGTCTTAGTTGAGATGGTATAAAAACCTTAACCATTTATGGAAAACTTACATGAACACCAATCTTCATCACAACTGCAATTCACCTAAACTATGATTCCATTTTTTAACTTGGCTCAAAGACTATGCATTCAAAATATGTCTTAGTTGAGATGGTATAAAAACCTCAACCATCGAACCAAAAATTACATGAATACTTGATTCTTCATCAAATATACAATTTCACCTTCTAAGAATCTTTCATTTTTAGAAGCGCTCAAAGACTAGGTGCATTCAAAATATGTCTTTGTTGAGATGGTACAAAAACCTCAATCGTTAATTGAAAAATTAGATGAACATCAGTCTTTGAATCACAACTGCAGTTTCACCTTCTAAGAGTCTTCCATTTTTTGAAAGAATCGAAGAGTATATGCGATCAAAATATGTCTTAGCTGAGATGGTATAAAAACCTCATCCGTTGATCCACAAATTACATGAACATTGGAGTCTTCATCACAACTGCAATTTCACCTTCTAAGAATCTTTGATTTTTTGAAGTGATCAAAGACTATGTTCATTCAAAATATGTCTTAGCTGAGATGGTATAAAAACGTCAACCATTGATGGAAAACTTACATGAACACCAATCTTCATCACAACTTCAATTTCACCTGAACTATGGTTCCATTTTTTAACTTGAACATTCAAGTCTTCATCACAAGTGCAATTTCACCTTCTAAGAATCTTTCATTTTTTGAAGTGCTCAAAGACTATGTGCATTCAAAATATGTCTTAGTTGATATGGTATAAAAGACTCAACCATTGATGGAAAACATACATGAACAGTAGTATTCATCACAACTGTAATTTCACCTGAAGTATGATTCTATTTTTTAACTTGGCTCAAAGACTATGCATTCAAAATCTGTCTTAGTTGAGATGGTATAAAAACCTCAACTGATGAACCACAAATTACATTCAAACACTGGAGTCTTCATCACAACTGCAATTTAACCTTCTAAGAATCTTTTATTTTTAGAAGCGCTTAAATACTATGTGCATTCAAAATATGTCTTAGTTGAGATGGTATAAAAACCTCAACTGTTGATCGAAAAATTACATGAACACCAATCTTCATCACAACTACAATATCACCTAAATTATGATTCCATTTTTGAACTTGTCTCAAATATTATGCATTCAAAGTATGTCTTAGTTGAGATGGTATAAAAACCTAAACCATTGATCCAGAAACTACTGCAACAAGATATATCCATTTTCCTAAATTTACTTTAAAGGAATGATATGTGTCTACCAAGAATGCAATCAATTTGGTACTTTTCATGTTTCTAGTGATACATATGAACATTATTCTCCAATCTCTAGCAAGAAAATCATACAATATATAAAAATAAAAACTTATTATGCAACTAACATGTCGTTGATCTCATTATTTAAATATGGGTACAACTAACATACATATTTAAATTCAATTCATGAACTATACATGTAACTACATGTACACATTCATGAACTATACATGTAACTACATACACATTTTTTGAACTATGATCTAATAAAAAAAGTAAACAAGCACTTGAGACAAGAAAATAAGTACCATCCACAACAAATTTATGTGCTAAAACCTCAAATGGGGAAACTTCGATTGTGCATTGTTTAGTATTCTAATTGTTTAAAGAAATATCCAAATTCACATTACATGTGCCTTTCTAACTTTTAAGTAGAGATCACAATCCATATTTCACCAATAATACCACATAATTCAGGTCACACCATATTCCAACAATAACAATTTTCTAGATGTTCTAACCATGTACATTCAAACAAGAATCTATCAATGAATTTGTGGACATTCACATGAAATGTACCAATGGAAAATTTTCAAGAATGGCATTCTGATCTTTTATCAACAATTTCCATTATAGATGCTTGGACGTTTTCCTAGTCTTCATTGGTCTCAACTACAATCGAGTTCTATGAACAAATGACTATATTGGGAACAAATAACATCTACTTGGTACTCCTAAAAAATAATATGGTTAGTACATTTCTTTACTTCTTCAAATAAATTTCCCATTAAAACCACAGAACTGACTGCATATGTATAATTAGATTGATCTTTCAATTCTTGCATCAATGTGCTTTTCGACCTTGAGCATCTTAATCAGTAATAATGCACATTTTCTGGATTATATGTCAGTGTAATGACAAAAAATACATTTCCTTTTCTAACCATATCAGAAACACGATCATAATCTTTGTCAATCACAACCACTTCATTGTGAAACTATGCATGAGTGAAATTTGCAAATGGTGGCAACGGTGACAGTTCTTTGTGTACCCAAGGTTTCACAAATTTGTTAGTTTCAATTTGGCATTCATCAATTGATTCCCCGTTATCAATACATCTAAGGAAAAAGCAAGAGTACTTTCATTTATGAATTAAATGTATATTTTCCACTTTCTCGGTCCTAATAAAATGTTAACTCCTTGTTCCAAAGATTGCAACAAAATTATATGGCATCAATCTATCAACGTCGCCCATTTTTATATCCTAAAATCACTTGTTAAGGTTCATAAAAAAAACTCATTAAAAAAATTGTACATATATATAGGTCTAAAACACACACACACACACACACACACACACACATATATATAATATTGTAATTTTGGACAATATTGAGAGCGGGGGGGGTGAATCAATATTGATAACTTTTAACAATTAAAATCACTTTTAACTTATTCATTAACACACATGATCAATAAGATACACAGGACACAACTTTTATCGTTGAATCCCAATTGGAAAAACTACAAACACTTTCTATAACTACAAAATTATATTTACAATTGATTTTGCAAGCTACAAGTTGCTAGAGACACCAATTCCCAAGTTTTTCAACTACAACTAAAGGATGATTCAAAACCCTGGTTTATTCCCGCTCCAAAAGAAAGGATACTACAATACCCTATTTTCTAGCCACTATTGGAAGGAGGATACAACCCCCTTCCAGGCTTGCATCCTGCCCTAGCACCACCCTACCACCATGATTTGGTTTTATCATTCTTCCATATCTTCTTATTTATTCAAATTTGTCATTGATTATTCATTACTTCCTTGGTCTATGTCTTCTCTTGTTAATACATCGATCTGGAATTCAGAGTCTGCTTCTGTTCTTCTCATGCATTCTCTGGCTTCCATTCTGCACTGGGTCTTCATATTAAATGTGTAGACATACTTCTCTTCACATTATTGCAGGCATGAGTTTCTTCCTTTTATTATACAGGAAAAAAAAAATGGAAATGCCTAAATTATCTTGCTTTCCATAATTTTTCTCAATTTAGCAAGTGGCACTGTTCCAATTCTAGTAAATCCTTCCTAAGTGGCTAGAAGGCACTTTTGGAAGACTAATAACTTCACCTTCATAGAATTTCTGGACAAACCAATCATATGGTTAGATGCACAAGACAACAATATAGATTCCTATATACTCAGAATTAATTAATTCATCAACTACGGAATATGGCGTGCATTTTTCCTTAGGCTACTTACGCAAATTTACCAACATATTTTATATTTAGTCAGCTCTACCATTTCCAAGGTGAATTTTTTATTTCACCAAAACACTAAACTAATGGTACCAGATAATGCAAGACCTCTAAATGAACACAACACAACTTGTTTCTCCTTTAGACTCATCATCATCTGACCTAGGCGTGCATTTTACTAAAATGGTGCAAATCAATCCAGAAGGCATTTTTGGTAGTCTAATATCTTCACCCACAGATACTGTTTGGACAATTTGATCATATGGTTAGATGCATAGATCAACATTCTAGATGCATATACCCTCTGAATCATTTAATCCATCAAATAGAAATTATGTCGTGCATTTCTCAGAGACCTCTTAGGCAGTTTTACTGAACTAATGCAAAACAACTTGAAACCCTGTTTTCGAAGACCTGTAACTTTGTCTTCAAGCACCTTTTAGGGGAACTGATACCATGGACAGATGTACACATCAAGAAGATAAAACTTGATGGTCTCATATAATTTTTACCAATATCCTACATAATATGGCAAGCATTTTACTAGGGAAACTTAGACCATTTTTTCAATACTTGGTCAATTTTCAGTGTTTCAACAGGAGTTTCAACAAATTTCCAAAAACAGTTTGAAACCTCATTTTGGAAGACCTGTAACTTTTTCTTCAAACACTTTTTAGGAAACCCGAAACCATGGTCAAATGAACAGTTCAACAAGATAAATCCTGACACTCGTAGATAATTTTTCTCAATAACATATGAAATATGGCAGGCATTTTCTTAGGGAAACTTAGATTGATTTTCCAATACTTTATCAACTTTCATTGTTTCAGCAGGAGTTTCAACAAATTTTCCAAAGCAGTCTGAAACCTCATTTTGGCATATCTGTAACTTTTTCTTCAAGCACTTTTAAAGAAAAATGAGATCATGGTCATGTGCACAAGTCAACAAGCTATAGCCTGACACTCTCATATAATTTTTATCATTAATCCATGAGATATGGCGGGCATTTTCTAAGAGCAACTTAGACTAGCTTTCCAATACTTAGTCAATTTCCAGAGTTTCAACAAATTGCCGTACTTTTACACAATGGTGTCAAATGACTTCATGAGAGCACTAAAACACCATCATATGAATTTCAACCTCATCACACATGCCACATCACCATATATGCCATGTCAACACTTCCTTTGTTATTCCTTTGTTTACTCTTTTACCATTTAATGAGTTTGTCATGCCATCATGTCCTTTGTTATTCCTTTGTCCTTAATGAAATCCTTTGACATCAACAACAACCACATTCAACATATATATATATATATATCAAAAAAACATTTACATACCTTCTCATGCAAGCCATCCTTTCATTGAACTCATGACTTAAATTTTGTTTGCACCAGTTAACAACATCGAGTGAATTTACAAGTCGAACAATAGAGTGACTCAATTGATATATTCTAAGTGTGCACTTTATGTAGGCCCCATCACCATCATGCTATCATTGTCCATGATGACATCTTTCAAAGAAACTCCATGTGTGGTGAATATCCATTGTATTTGAAGGCGATACAACCAATAAAATGATCGAGCTGATTTAAACTGACTAGCACAATCATCAGACCACACCCAATGTTTTGTAAAAGTGACTCCTCATCTTGATAATTCTTTATAAATCATATTAAAACAATGTTGAACAAAACTTGTATCATGTGTACGGTCATCACTAATGTATAAATGGTACTCTTTAATCACTTCACACCCATTTCATTTCTATGAATACCATAAATATCAAGCTATGCATGCCTATACAAATGTACACAAGTATAGACACTTGGTCTGAATTATATATTCACTTTGTATTTCCTTTTGTCAGGTGAAAGTGTAATTCTCAGTGAAATCAACCACTGATAATATTCTTCCCTTTGGAAATACATCTTGGGATTGTTTGAAATAAACATCTTATCATCGTGATGTGAAGGAGTGCTTAATATATCCATATGTTTTCTCCCTAAACTTTTCCATAAAATATGTCACTGGAATATCATCTTCAAGTAAATCAATTTTCTTGAATTTTTTCATTGAATCTATATTAGGTGTGTATTGAACATATCCATATATCTTCCATTTCATAGTGACATTTGGCAGTCGGGGATCATTTGGATCGATTGGATATTTAACATCAAAAGGTGCCAAATTAGCACATTCACTGTATTTTCTACCACCGACACATTCTTTCTTATAAAATACTTGATCATTCTCTCGTGCACATAATACCTTAGAGACAAATTCGTGAACACTTGAAAGAGGGGGATTGTTTGGCCAATATTGTACATACCAAAATTTACAAAGGTATCATAATATAATTGAAATTCTACATGGTATCAACAACAACATTTGTGTTGAAAAATGATGGGAATGACATACCATCGTTTAAGTTTGATAAATGTGCCAAAGGAAATTTTCACGTCAACATTAACATCCTTAAATTTGTTGAACATTTCCACTTGCGTGACCTCTTCTATATGTTTGACATGAGTTTCAAAAACTCCTTTGGATATTTGACGCCACACAATGTTATTTTCATTTGGTAAGACATGAGAGTTCAAATTCCAAAACTCTTTCACCTTATCCCTCACATTATCTGGAAGTCTATCATGATAGGGTTTCCTATAGATAACAACCCAACATGCAACTTCATCCTTCTCATCTAATAGAATCCTAATTTTTTTATACTTAAATAAACTTTTGCTTGACGTGTTTAATATTTTTGCAGTCATCACCATCAACCGACTCAATGCGGTTCTTTTTGCAACAACACATATTAGCAATCTCTATGAGCAGCCTTTTCATCATGGGATCACGTTTTGAAAAGTGTGGCAAGGGAAGCAATAACATTTTTCGATACCGTCTCATTGGTTTTAACCTCTTTGTTACTTTTAATGCCCAATAATTTAACTGTATCTCTTACACATTTCTACTTCAACAATCTATGTAACAATTAAACTTGTATTATGAGAAAAGTACCTTCTATATATTTTTGCCTAATCACTTTTTCTCTAGATCGAACTTTATGATCTTGCATCGTTGGTCCAAATTCTTCAATTTTAGTTGAAGCCATATTTTCCAAAAAATTGTCATCAATGACGATATTTCTGCAACTTCCAATTAATCTTTGTACATTCACAGGTGTGGTAGGGACTTGTTGCAAGTTGGATGTTGACCTTGCATAAAAGTATATAAATTTATAAATTGAACTTCGTGTGTGTCTGTGTTTACTTTTAAAAGATTGTGAACTTTCAAATCAAATATTTAAAAATTAAATAACTATTTAAACTTAAAATATTCTTTACTCACCAATCAATGTGTCAATATTAGTGATGCCTATTGTTCCCTCAACCTTTATCATCTCCTCATAACCTCCATCTTCTTCATTTATTTCATCAATGTGTTCCTTGACACTTTTCATTTCTTTGTCGCCGCCACGTGTCTCCATATTTTGTTCCCTTTTTCACTTTTCTCTTAATTGCCGCATTTGTTCACGTTGTTGCTCTTTCCTTGGGTCTCAATAAATTCTAATGCGATCATACTTTCTTTTACAATTCCTTTGGTTTCCTATGTTCAAAGAATTTAAAACCTAAAATCTAATACAAAAATCATGAAATCATATATTAATAAATTGGATATATAAAATTATACAATTAATGAAACAAATCACAATATTTAAGAGCAAAATTATGATATGCAAAAAACAACATTACATAAGTGACTTAAAATAAATTCCATTATCCATTTTTCCATTTAAAAAATTGCAATATTCATGTTTTCTCTTGGAAAAAAATGTACAATATGATAGAAACAAATTTCACAAGTCTTGACTAAAATCGTAATTTATAATTCATTTTTCCTTAAAAAACATGTAATTATATATGTTAAACACAAATATTAGGGATGAGTATTGTTACCTTTAAGGAAAATAATTATGTCATTCATGTTATACAATGATAAAGTTGATTTTTGGGTGTGTTGGCATGTTGGTGTTTGGAAACATTTAAGAACGCATTCTACCGATATTGAGTTGTGCTTCCATAGTTTTGTTGCCATGCAGGTATGTGCAAATTATGTCAAAGTTTATGGGTGATGGTTGGGTTACAATTGAGATTTCATGGTTCCCAACATTAGAGATTTTATTCCCATCCTATAGTAATATACATACCCTTACAACAACAACAAAAAATAACATATTTCATAAATAACAAAAAAATATCCATAAGTACAAAAAGTTACCAAACTAGTTTAAATGAGTAATATGTACCCTTCAACAAATTTGCAACAAGAAAAGATTAACAAATTCCATAAGGAATAAAAAACAATCATGAGTAAGAAAAAAATTATTGAATCTCCTATTGATGATTTTCACACTTTGAACCAGATTCGTACTATATTCGCACTTGACCCTCACTAGTATGGTAGAAAATGTTTTGAGTTTTGTTTAAAATCTCTCGACCGAGAGTATATTTATCAATATATGGGAAAGAGTTTAAGAATCTTATCGTTCGTCGATCGGGATCTTGTGCATTTACTATGTTGACTCAAAAAGATTATTGGGGCATTGTGTACAAAAATTCTCGCTTGAGAGTTTATTTCAACTCTTGGGCGAGAGTTTAGACACACAATGACTGGTTAATTTTCTATCCCATGGTTATTTTTTGGGTGGAAAATCTCTCGCCCTTGATTTTTAACAATCTCTCGACTGGTTTTTCTTGCCCAAGAGTATTTGGTCAACAAAATTTAGGAGCATTTTTGCGGTCTTCAAGAAATTTAGACTTTGGTAGGCTCGAAACCCTGCAAAATCATAGAGTTATTAATAGTCGGAGTTTATGCCAATAGATTCAACTTTGAATATTAAGGATTGATATTTTTATTAGTTTTTTATAAACTCTATCGTTAAAAAAATAGGAAGTTGAAAATCAGTCATAATGAAAATTCAATATCTTAACAAAGACAATACAAAAAAAATTGAAATCTTCACAAGTATATTCTTTGTCTTGTTCTCTTCAAAAAAGTACTTTTATTTTTTTCAATAAGAGTCACAATAAAAATAAAATTGATGCTCACCAACATGTGTCAATAATGCACCATTTTCTAAACATATGTCATTTTGATAAATAATAAAAAATAGTTCACAAGTCTAAAAAATATTAAAATATAGTCCATGCACAAGTGCAGTGAATGTAGATTATAAGCCTAAATATTTTTTCTTAAAATGTCAATCTCTGAAAAAACTAGTGCTCACGTAGGTCACTCATTATCCATACCTAAATTTTCAAGTATATGTAGTTCATGAGCACCAAACTTGTCCCACCATATGACCATAATTTTAAAACAAATGTAAGTATAAAGATAATTCAATTCTCTAAAGAATTTGTGTTTACTTCAAGGTGAAATTCCTAAGGAAAATATGGGTAAAGAGGGGTCGAAGTTGAAAAACTTCAATTTTTTTCAGTTTTGTTTGAAAAAAACAAGCAAAACACTTACCCAACTTCATATTTTCACCCCACAACTATTATAAAAGGAAGGAAGGTAGGACATGAGGAGGAACTTTTCTCTCACAAGTAATGTTATGTTGGAGGAATAGTGCTATCTTCATCCCCTACTTCCCTGTGCATATGATATCCTATCCTTAATAAACCTAGAGATTGGTTGGTTGTGTTGGAGAAGAGAAGCAAGGAGATCTAGAGTTGAGGTTTTGAGAGGTGCTAGAATAGTCATAAGGTAATAGTATACTTGTTATTGTTATTAATAAAAGAATTGACATATTTCCCTTCCCTATTATAGAGTTTATGGAATTGATTGACGAAATAATTGATATTTTATATTGAAAGTAAATGCATAGATTTGTATTCTTGTTTTCCTTTCAATTATTTAATAATTTTGTTGTGACCAAAAGCTTTTGCGGAGTATATTATGATGTTTTTGCATGTTTTTTTGGCTTGAACAGTTGAGGAAAAGCTAAGGAGCGACAACATCTAAGATCAAACTCCATAAACAAGGTACATGATTCTCTATCTTTCCAACTCTTAGTATAGCTTTATTTGATAATGAACCCTAATTTGCTTTATGTAAATCCTTAAATGTCTATCTTAGAAGATTTAGTATGTCGGTGACCTCAACCCCCAATCATAGGATAGAATTCCATACAACAACATGATTGTGGACAAGATCACTCATTTTGCATTTCAAGAGGAATGGCTCAAGAAATCCGCTTTGGTTAGGCTGCAAAACAACAAGAAAAACCATCAGAAAAGAAGAAAGAGAATTTTTTTGAGCTAGAGGCACAAATCACGAAAGAGTTAGCCTACTTTCTAATTATATTTTTTAATATCAAATATTAAATGATCGATAAGTCATACAAAACCTTGAAAACCAAGAAACCCTTTAAAAAATCTACTAAATTATTATTTATATGGAATTTTTATATCATTATTTATTGCAAATTATCATGTTCTAATAATCTTAAAATATGGAGTTTAAATTTTTTGCTTTTAAGTTTTTCAATTAATATAGTGAATGGTTATATGTTATATTATTTGTTTATCATAAACCCAATTTATCCATTGATTAAGCCAAATTTTACTTATTTGTACATTTGAAGGTGGTAGAATAATTGTGGTTTTAATGATAAATTTTAAAGGGAGGGTTTGGATTCGTTAGTTGCAAAATATTTTTAGTTATATGTATGAAATCAATGGTTTTGACATCAAATTTACTCTTATCTTACCATTACTCATTAGAAAATGTGATTAGCAAATTAGAACTGTCAAGATCGGTGTTTGGTAGGCGTCAATCGACGTATATCAACCACATTATAATGTGGATGTGCTAGTTTTACTTATAATCACTGGACAAACTATTTGTGGGGTGCAATACTTAGGCTTGTAACTCGGCCTTATCTTGTTTGCATTTTAATTGAAAATTTAACATTGTAGATCATTGAATCTATCTACAAAGTTAAAATTTACTAAATCATAAAGTTTCATTGTCAAAATTGCAATTTTCCATTTTCATATCGATCTTGTAGTTATTATCTAGTTGTATTTTTACTAAATTTGTCATTGTTTTTGTCATTCTAGTTGTGTTACTCAAATTTAGTCATATTTAACTTAGAAACATTATCATGGCTAACATTTTTAGTCATCTAGTAATTTATTCACCAATTTCTATCAATCGTCTTCTCGTGAATTATTATCTTACAATACGAGGGTAGTTTTCGTCCTTAGAACAACAGTCACAGGTACATGCATTAATATCTATGGGCCAGCAACCCTTCTCTAGTCATGCACTGGTATTTATAAGCATTCTGGGATTCAATTTCATGTTCAAATTTTCTTCTATAATCCTTTCGGTGCTTCCTACTATGATGCTTCTTCATTAAATACTCATCTACCCTCTCTCACCGTATTCTGGAAATCGGCATCCTACAACAACTATCATAACTGTACATTAACTGCTCCAACGACCTTCTCAGTTATGCATGCTTCAACTATGGTCATCTCGTCAAACATCTTTCTTGTCGTCGTCGACTTCGATCCGATTCCTTCCATGTCTTCGATTGGCATCGTCTTCAACCATCGCTACTCCATAAGTCATCATCGTGATTGAACCTTGTCGCATATCTCATACCTTACTCAATCTCTTCGTTGGTATTCTGTCATCAACCACAACTGGTATGGATCTTCACTTTTACATGTCGCCAACTACCGATTCTGCACTCGTCTGGAGGTTGTCAACTATCCTCCAAATGACTTCAGTCATCTATCCACGACTGGTTTGTTTGGGCCCCAATGCCCATGCATCAAGACATCATTGCTTAGTTATGAGGAGATGGGAAACATGGAGAAAATATTAGGAGTTAACTAATCACAGGGAGATAAAAGTCATTTGAATACAATTAACTTTAATAAAATCCCAGATTGTGAAGCACAAAGGTAAATTGGTGCTCTTGGAGGTAGGAGAGGAATGTGAAAAGGATAAATTAAAAGAAGAATATGCAAATTTCAAGGAGTTGCAAACCAAACTTCTTCATTTGGATCGGGAGAAAAGATCATGATTTGAAGAATTTAGGAATTCCATCTCTCATGAAGTGTTAGTTGGTTCATCCTAAGTGGCTGTAATTGAGCAAAATATAGAGCTTAAGGAAGACCAGGATCCATCCTATTAGGCTTCAATAGAAGGTTAGAGGATATTTGGACATCATGTGGATTGATCTAACTGTTATGATAAAATTGCCATGTTTTGTAAATTTACTTTATTACTAGGCTGATTTGTTCGTTAATATACCAGTCATAGTATGTACCTTAGAAATATTTTGGCTAGAGTTAAACATTTTGGGGTCAGTATTTTGGACATGCACCTCATTTTTGGACAAAAGTATGTTTCGAACTGTAGATTATCAAGCTATACAGTGAGACCATACCTCCTTTAGTTTTTTACTAATATATTAAAACCCGCTTCTATTAAAACAAAATATACTAGAATATTATGTGTTGATAAAATATTGATATAAATAGAAATAAGCATGACAGGCTATCTCGACTGGTTGAGAGCTTTGAATGATATGAGTTGCAAATGCGAGGTATTATATATATACACTACAATAAAAAGAGAGGCATGACAAGTTCTATGCTGAGTTCTTAAATGATGATATTGTATAAATCCACTATCAAATACAAATATATAAGCTTCCAATCCAATGGACTTGATGGGTAACATCTTGCTTATAATTCAAAAGACTTAACCACTGAATAATCAATAAATATTTTAGTCTTGAGAAATCACACTTAAAAGTATCACAATATTTTAAATAATTGATTATTTCATATATCATAATAAGATATCATACTCTATCATCCCTCAAACTTAATATATTAAAATTAATTATTTTAAAAAAAATCTATTTTTATAATAATAAAGTTATTTTTAATATAATATTATAATTAAATTAAATGTTAAATATTAATGTATAAAATCTATGTAAATACTTAGAACAATGCAACATTATCACTAAACCTTATGACCATTATTAATAGTGAATAAGAAATTTAGTAAAATGTAACACCAACTTCTTCTTCTTTTTTCGTTGCTTTGTTTTGTTGTTGGAGCATTTAATATACTTTTGTTTTACTGATTTTGTTCAAGGTTGAGATTTGTAAAAGTGTTATTTATTTATATAAAATAAATTAATTTTAATAAAAATAGTTTTTTTTTTAATTTTTAAATATATATATTACCAGCATAGATCCAAATCCTAGGTTTTATCAAGTGCCGAGATGGATCAAATATCTAGAGGTGCAAACCTCTTCTTAGGTATCCATTGATTTGATTCAAACCAAAAGACACATTTTTTATTTAAGGTTCACAGATAATATTTTTTATTATTTTTTATTTTGTTAAGAACGAACATTGCATCATTTCCCCACACATGGTTTTAAAACAATATGCAAGGCCCTCCTACAACCATGGATTGTTTAGGAGGCCTTGCACATGGTCTTAAAACCATTTGCAAGGCCCTCCTAAACCATGTACAATAAAACCATGGGTTGTTTAGAAGGCCTTGCACATGGTTTAAAAACCATGTGCAAAGCCTCCTAAACCAAGTACAATAAAACCATGGGTTGTTTAGAATGCCTTGCACATGGTTTTAAAACCATGTGTGTATGATTTTAAAACCATGTGCAAGGCCAACATTTTTTTGCCGATAATTCAATTTTGTGTTTTTTTCTTGACCCACATATTTTTTTTACGGATAATTAAATTTTTACTTTTTTATTGTTTTGTTAGGTAGGAAGATTACATCTGCCCCAATTGTTTTTGTGGCCGACATTTATTTTGGCTTATTAGAAAATTTATTTTTTATTAATAAAAATAACGTTGCGAAAGTGATATTATTTTTTATTTTGTGTTACAAAATCTCTCCCATAATATTCACTATCACTATTATTTTTTGCCAACATGTTACAAACGTTACATCACGTTGCAAGATATCTCCCATAATATTCACTATCACTATTATTTTTTGCCAACATGTTACAAAAGTTACATCACGTTACAAGATCTCTCCCATAATTTTCACTATAATTTTACAAACGTTACTAACTTTACATCACGTTACAAGATCTCCCCCATACTAGGCTGTAAAGCGCCTCTCGGCGTGCTCTCGGTGTAATTAATAAAATACAAAATAATACTCGGATGTGGGTGTTAGCTTTCTTGATTGATAGTGCATCGCGTCTTGGTTCGGGAGCTGGCAGCGTGGCACCATGCATGCTGAGAGCATTAAAACTCCTTTGCATCCCTTTAGTTATGATGTGCGGATGGCTGAAGATGTCTAGTCCCAGGTTGTCGATGATTGAGCATGTTCCATCGGAATTCAACATGGTTTTAATGGTGCTTGGTATGAAGCATGTGTGATTTCATCAGGTACAGAGAGACTAGGTTAAGAGGTTAGCCATGGAAGCTGGCGGCACTATCCTTCTGCACTCTGTTGTGTGTGTTTTCTTATGGTTCTATGTTCACATTATCACCTCTACATTGTGCGGTCAGCTCGCTCTGCAACACATTCTATTGATATTGGTTTTGCAGCTCCACAACCACCACCAACGACAACCACAAGCTCCGGTCTCTGCGATGTCCAGGAAACAAGGAACCCCTCGAAGGGGAAGCAGTGGTCGAGGCAAATCACAATGTGGTCAGAGTGTTATGCCGAAGGAAAGTTATGAAGCTAGCATCTCAATGTATGTCTGTGTTTTAATTGACGATTGGGAAGGTTGTCTGGTAAACGAGTGACTTGCTTTTGGGAGAGGCAAAGGAAAAATTAACCATTACTGGTTGATTAAAAACATGATGGGGGTTATCATGCAAGACATGTTGGGAAGCTAGAGCTCGGATCGAAATATTGTTTTCTCTGTCAAGGCCAAAATGACTGATATGGATAACCAGTTTAGCAGCTTAGACATCGCCTTTGCTTGGAAATGTCTGGCGATCGGGCAGAGACGCATCGACACTATGAGGTTGGATGTGGCAGTGCAACTAGAGGAAGATCAGTGGATAAAGGATCGGCACCGGCTCCGAAAGCAGCTACCAGCATGCCTTTTCCCATCCTGTCCACCATTGAACCTCTGTTCAAATGTGTGCAGGATTGTGAAGAGCCAAACAACAAGATGTCTCATTTGCTAACGTTCATGCCTATCACTAATTCTATTACAAATTCTGAGGAAGGGGGATGGGCATGTCCCATCCTAGAGGAGGTTCCACCCCCTTAATTCATCTCATGTATCCTACGATGACTCGGCCACTTCCTGGTTCGAACTTCTATGTCAACCTATTTTGCTACAAATTGTTATCTCATCTTCTGTTAAGCTTTTTGTTTATAGGTAGATCTAGTAGATTAAGAGTTGGTTTTATGTTTTCTTAGCCCCCAAAACCACCGAAATTTCTCTGTTCCTGTCACTCCAGAATCTTATGTATTATTGAATGGCTCAGGTGGTGGTTTTGCCACATGGGACCACCTCAGACTCTCTATCAATTTGTAACTTTTGATTTTCTTGGTTAAATTAGAGGAAATTAGGGGTCTAAAATGGGTCTTATAAGAAAACGCGCCAACAATAAATTTTGTGAGCTGGAATTCAAGAACCAATAGAATTTCAATAAAATGAGTCAACCATAATGGTTGAATTGACATATTTCTCATAAAAGAAAACTACTTTTTTGTTCGTATTTTTGACATATCTCCCTGTGTTTTTACTCAAATTCTAAGCGGGAGAGCTCGTTGGATGCGGAATTTAATTCCGCATCCAACAAGTATCCACACTACATATTTTTGACCCACCCTACCACCCCAAAAACAAGAAATACCTGAAAAAACGTGATGGTGATGTCATCATCACGTTTTTTCAGGTATCTCTTGTTTTTGGGGTAGAGGGGTCCATCAAAAGTATGCAGTGTGAGTACTCGTTGGACGCAGAATCAAATTCCACATCCAACGAGCTCTCCCGCTCAGAATTTGAGTAAAAACACATGGAGATATGTCGAAAATACAAACAAAAAAAGTAGTTTTTTCATTCTTCCTCCAAAATTAATAACTATTATTTTATTATTTTAACTATTATTTTATTATTTTCCTTA